>JAAAKQ030187142.1:0-12142 GCA_010016005.3 Zanna intricata | reverse complement strand
ACTCTCAACAGGTACCTCTCCGACATGGTTGTACCTTCAGTCCAGCTACTCTGTATCACTGAGCACGCAAGCCCCCCACCATCGGCAAGTCTCATGATTCGTAGAGGGAGGAGAATGTATTATATATCTTTAAGATAAGAAAAAATAGTATAAGGATAGTATAACATAGTATAAAATTTATAAAAAGTATTATAAGTTAATCTTTTTAAAAATCCGTAAAGTAAAATCTCCGCACAACCAATTGATAAACTGTAAAGTTCAATTTTGAATAGAATATTGTTTATTAATAGCTAACATTTAGAGTAAAAGTTTAATTAAATTATATAAATGAAATTAATAAAAGGAATTTAGCAATTAAGAAAGGAATATTAATATATTTTTGTTTAACATTGTTAACGGTTCTGATAATAAAAAAAAATGTTAACCTATACGTATATCCTCACTGAATTTACAATGAAAATAGAATTTTATTTTATTTTTTACTTCCTTGTACGAAGTAAAGGAAAGTATTGTAATCGAGAAAAATATTAGTTTTCAGATTTCAACGGAAATATCCATTTTGACCATTTATGAATCCATTTTGATTAGTTTCGGCGTGATATACATACATATGTGGCTCGCACAACTCAAAATCGATTAGCTGTAGGATGTTGAAATTTTGGATTTAGGACTGTTGTTGTAACATAACTGTGAACCTCCCCTCTTGATTGCAATCGACTGGACGAGAAGTGCTCAAAAAAACCTTTTTTTTTTAACTGCAGTAATAAGCCCCTCATTGCAAGCTTTTTAACGATTATTCGTAAGAGGTACTTTTTTCACTGGCTGTAAATCCAATAATTTTATTTAGCTATAAAGCCATATAAAATTTTAATTAATGAAATATTTGGATCTTACAATTGGAAGGAACATCGGTTCAAATCCGACGTCAACTCCTTTTTTTAATTTTTTTTTTTTAAATTCAAATATATTGATTTATTAATAATTTTTAACTCTGATTTAAAAAAAAAATGTTTACAATAAATAATAATTCAATAATTACAATAAAATAACTGATGTGGACGCTACATGACTTCCTTGCAGAAAATTAAAAAATAATACGATTCCAAATTATAATTTTCAATTAATATTAATAGTTTAACAGCTGTTTTTGCATAAGACGGTCGTGTCTAGTGTGAATTTATCTTATACTGATTACATCCAGGTATTTTATTGTAAAAAATATTATCTATAGACTATATTGTGTATTATTATTGTAGTATTGTCTCAAGAAGAAATATTTTTTACTCGGTGTCGTTTTTGAATAAGTAACATAACCTTCCACACCGTGTTGCTATGGACCAGCTACAAGCTGTTACTCCTAGCAACGGCAATCATCGCAACTAAACAATAAACTACCATCTCATGTAATCCGTAATCTACAAAGTAATAGAATTCTTGGTTTCCTTAAGTATACTGACAGAGACCCTCAGAAATTGAGGCGGCGTAAGTTAATTAGAGACTTTATCGATAACATGAGTGATGTTTTAGGAGCAGAGAGTGAAAGTGATATTACCGATCTTAGTGAAGCAAACCCCGTTTTGTATGTGCAATACAAGTATTGCACATACAAATCGAAAATTTCAACTGGTAGAACGATGGAATTTCAGTGGAAACAAAACGTCAACGCACAAATTGTACTGAACCTAATATTCGCGTACAATCAGCTGTGTAAAGATGATTTAGTTGCTTCGATCCGGCCGTGAGGACCAATAAATATGTAAAGTTGTAGAAATTTGTAGATAGACGTTGTATGGATGCACCGAGGACCAATATGAATATCTTATGTATAGTAGCTGATGTGCTGTAGTCGTTTTTAAATGAATAAAGACCAGCTCTTGATTAAACGATTATTTATTGTTGTAAACTGTAGTATATGCGTTGATAACGTTAAAGGCATAATAGTATGCATATGTAGTACACATAGTATAAACTTGAATTGTATAATTTTCTTGAATATATTACAATTAACAGTTAAGAATAAGAAACTTGCGTAATAACATAAAGACTTATGAATAATTTTACTTATGAGTGATATGTTGCAACTAACTTGTTTGAAATACTAGAGGCTACTGACCGGGCATCTCGACTAGTACTTTCTACTGCCCGGGTCTCTATTGCAATCGAATACGATCCATAATCGGGTAGCAAGAGCGAACCGACCATGTCGGTGTCTAACCTTCAACGTTCTTAATGCACAGAACGTAACAAGCTGGTCCGTATACTTTTGCTGTTTTATAGGTCTAATAAATTTAGTGTTCTTAAAAAAATCGTTGAAAACGAAGTTTTTCAAACAAAACCACTAAAACCTGAACCTAGTTTTGTAATAGGCGTTAATGCAATAACTGAATTAAAAAATTTTCTGTCATAATTATTTCTTATTGTAGTGTTATTAAGTAGAAATTGACGACACGGTAAAAGTTCTGCCAGTGGATATTGAAACATATAAAATCAATAGGTCAAAAATGCTTGAAAGCAATATGTCAGTATACATATAGACTTAAACATAAAGAGCTTATAGAGTGGTCATGCAGTACTCGGGAGATGAATCGGTAATCATTGATGCATTGACAAAGTTAGGCCACGAGATTAGAAACGTTACTAACGTTCTATATCTTCAAACTAAGGAACGGCTGCCACTTTACTTTGTAGATTTGAAGCCTAAGTAATAAAGAAATTTTGACGTGAAATGTTGTTTTTACATGTTGTCAGATCAAACAATTGTTGTGCTCACGATATCTTTTGAAGTTATGCTAACTGCTCGATCTCCAACTCTGTTAAATTGACCAATAAACTATGTTTTCAAGACTTTTTGGAGGAAAATAGGTTGGATATGCTTCTGAAATCATGGGTTGATATGGGTAATGCAGCACACGAACTGACCAGATTGATTCAGTCAGCGTCGTGGGCTTCCACTCCCAATTTGGATCCTGCTCCGCCAGCTCAAAATACATATACCGTTTTCATCAGAGAAAAGATAGAAGAACGCCTGAGACTAAGACACGTATGGTAGAGAACTCGTTACCCTGAAGATAAGGAAAGATTTAACAGAGCTTCTCAAGAATTAAAAATATTAATTCAAACTTTTAAAAACATTACGTTTCAATCTTATATTGAAAATATTTCTGACAGGCAGTCTGCTGAATGTACTTTATGGAAAGCTACGAAGTCGTTCAAGAGTCCGCAGCAGTATATTCCTCCTCTTCGTAAAAATAACAAAACATGGGCGAGAAGTTTTCAAGAGTAGGCGAACTTATTTGCTGAGCACTTTAAAGACGTGTTGCAGCCCAATAATATCGAAACGGATCCAAATGAAATTAGGAAAGTTTCTGAATATTTGATTTCTCATTTTCAAATGTACTTACCAATAAAACGCTTAATAATCCACGAGGTTTCTTCGGTGATTAAAAACGAAGTACAACTAACAAAGGCGCCGGGACATGATTTAATCACCGGTCAGGTTCTTCAAGATTATCTCTACAAGAGATATGCTTAATTAAACTAATTCTTAATGCTGTTAATATATTGATATATTTGGACATTATCAGATAAAAACACTGGGATAATGTTTAACATACCTTAGTATATAAGCAAGAACCTCATATACTCATATATTGATTGTAAATTACGAACCATTAGGCAAAAAATCTCTCTTATCAGTCAAGATATCAAAATCGTTTAGATCCCATCAAAATTATATGGCAGTCAATTTATTGGATAACACTATCACCGATATTTCAAAATTACTGAGAAATAATATTCTTGATTTGATATATCGATTCAACTAAGTGGTTTTAAAAACCAGCTCTATGAAGTCAATTTGTTTTCTTTTCATTATTAACTTTTAAGCTGCAAACCACCTAGTCTGAATCTTCTTATTGTTTATTACAAATTTCGCACATTTACTCATTGACCAATCTAATTATGAACAGATCGTAAAGTTTCTGTAACGCTAAAAAAAAAAAAAATATAAAATAAAAAACAATATCTGACGCTTCACCTAATCTATTACATATACAGATATTTAACAATGTTTGTTAAGTTACATAATATTTGAAAGTAAAAAATATACCATAAAATTTTATTTCACTAATAACTTCAGATTTTTTGTCACATTTATTTTTTATTGTTATTATTATTTATTGTGCATATTTTACAATCAGGGGTTAATAATTATTAATAAGTCAATGAATTTAAATTTTAAAAAAAGAAAAAAGGAGATTAACTCTGATCGAACCGATGTGCCTTCCCCTTATAATATCTAAATATTTCATTAATTAAATTTTTAGTTGGCTGTAACTCTGGAAATAATGAAAATAAGTACCGCTTATGATATATCGTTGAAAAGTCTCAATGAGGGCTTATTACTGCAGTTAAGAAGAATTCCAAAATCAAATTTTTTTTGGAATTTGGGCTTTTTTGGGCACTTTCGGACCACATGATTGCAATCAAAGGGGAAATGCACAACTAGGTATTACAACAATTATAAATCCAAAATTTCAACATCCAACGGCTAATCATTTTCATGTGAGATACGATTGTACGTACATACGTACAGTCGTCAAAATGGATTCAGGGATGGTCAAAATGTGTATTTTCGTTGAAATCTGAAAACCAACATTTTTTTCGATTACAATACTTCTTTTTCTTCGTATAAGGAAGTAAAAAAATTCCCTTCGTAAATATCCGAATGTTATATAAGTCATTAAATAATTTTAAATAAACAGCATAAGTTATTCATTTCTTTAAATACAAGATAGTGTATTAAATAATGCAGAATAATATTAGTATATTGATAAAATTCGTTTTATTCAGAAGCTTTCATTAATTTGATAATTTATTAACCGTTTATGAGAAACGTGTTTTAAATAAAAAATATTTGTACATGATTTACAGCGTTTCACGAAGTTCGCTATTCATTGTACTACGCGACGTTACTATTAATGTACTTAAATCACCTACCATTTAAAATTCCCAAATCGTATAATGTATTATACATCAGTTATATTACTTTGTCTAAGTTTCGTTTTGCTCTTCAAACAGAATAAAGATCGGTTATCCAATAACTTAAGAAAGATTTTTGGTGAAAAATTAACCTCAGAACATAAAAAAAAATTTTCTTAAATTGGTTAAAGGTTAAAAATGTAATACTAATTTTAATAAATGGAGATTCCTGTGGTATTTGTTGAAATACTAAGATGGTATACAATAAATGGAACAGTAAAAGTTCCCCAATCCTAGTTAGTTTTATTTTCTAAATTTAAAAGTATAAAATCTCACTACTATTTAAAGAAACAACGTATTTTTCGTTTTTTCCTGATATCCCCAAAAAGCTAAAGAACCACTCAATACGAATGCTTGCCACAATTCAAACCTCACCACTATTACGTAAATCGTAAATAAAAAGCAGCTCAAATAAATAATCAGAACTTCTTTTATTAAATTTTACTTGTATATATCTATAGATATTGTCTACAACAATTGTCATTATCTATGTCAATAGTAATTATTATTATTATGTTATAATTATTACTATTTACTTATATAATAAAGTTTTGATGATGAAAAATATTGAATTTCGATATCGATATCGACTTTTTAAGAAAGTTATGTTTTATTAAACTTAATGTGAAGGCGAGCAGTGAGAACTCATCTTACGCAAGAAATAGCACTCTGTAGATTTTTATTTCCTGAACTAAGTTTAATCAGGATAAGCAAATAATCGACTTAGATTCAATTTTCAATTTGGTATTAATACTTTCATTACGCTTAGGTCAGCGAGATCACGAAAGAAAAAGAACTTCTAGGAATACTAGAAATTATGATCGTAGATAAAATCAATCTACGTCAGAGCGTTTTCAATGATCTGAAGAGCAACGTATACGTTGGAATCAAAATTGAGTTTAATCGTCGAGAAATATGCTAGGTCACAAATTACCGTTTGTTTATCATCCTGAAATGAACTATCTGGATTAAAAATTGTTCAGTCAGATAATATGTTTAAAATATGTAACCACTGTTTTGCCAAAAAAAAGGAATGATGAAACTCTTAAATACTGACGAAGTATGAAACTAAGTACTGTATTACACAACAAACACGTCATTTTATCTTTCACGGTAATAAAGAAATAATCCCTGCTCCCACTCAATATTAAATGTTCTGTTTTTTCATTCAACTTTCTTTTTCTACACATGATGGATGATAAATGCATTATTACATTTTTCGTTTAAACAACCGTAAGCAAAAATCTGTCACTGAAAATCTATCAGATGAATAATAAATAATCAGAGGTTTTAGAGGAGAAAGAAAGAAAAAATGGCGGTAGTAGTAATTTAGAAAGAAAGAAAAACAATATGAGCACTATCACGTGTGACGATTACAGCGAACCCCTACGATTACAGCGAAGCAGGTCTATTTTGTAATTCCTTCTAAAGCCTGCATATTCACATATCAGTGTTCAGTGTACTCAAAAATGAAGGTCCATTGGTTGACAACAGCTGGGCTGTTCGCCTATTCTCGTGCCGTACTGATCATAGTCGAATAGTCGTATCCTTCGTTACCTTCACATCACATTTGATTTAAAACCTCTCTTTTTTCTGGTTAGCCTCCGGAACTACCGTAAGGTATTACTTCAGATGGTTTAAAACCTGCCCCATGTCCGCCACAAGAAGCAATTTTTAACTTATGAATTATCCCGATGTTGCGTTTTGCCCAGCAGCCAATAGGCAGCATACAGGCTGTATATAATAGGCCTTCTCTGTTATAGTAGGTATGCGTGTTTCAGTCAGTAACCAAAAATACAATTCGCCGGTATCCCGGCTGCGTCGACCTGTAGTTAAGGCCGCCCAAGAAACTTAAGAAGGCCGCGTTTGAAAACTTAAAAAAGTTCTCCACCTTTGGGACAGTACCATTTAGAATAGCTATAAAGTACTTATAGTGTTTTTAACAGAAGTAGTAAAGAATTCAGTAATGAAAGAAAAGGAATTCTGTATCAAGGAATGTGTTAGATAAATTTTTATCTAATATCTATTTACGTTATGTTAATGTCTGAAGTAACCAAACAGATGCCGAGGGAGGCAGTATGAACCGGTTTACACAAAATTGCGCGACAGCCACTCTGCGTCTGATTAAATTTGGATCGTAATAGTAATAATACAGAAATAGTTGCCTACTGCTCGGTGTGTTCTAAAACATTTAATGTTTAATTAAGAAATGGTTGTAAATTGTTAACTATATTAAAGTTATCTTGGGTGATAATTCTGTTTTACCGTTACAGCAGTAATTGTCATACGTAGTTAGTAGCTATACAAAATAATAGTGGTTTAAAGAAATTATAAACATAAATAGGTTTGTAAATAATTTGTTAAGTGCTTTATACAAACCCTGCGTTCTACTTACATGCATAAAATAAATTAAGAAATATTTTATGATTTATTACCTTTTTTGTTGTATATATTTTTTCAATTTCTTACGGTAAATCACTCGATAAACAATCACATCTATTCAACCCCTCATCTTCATCTTCACTAACATTCTGAGGAGTCATTTTCGAAATTAATAATACGTTTTTCCACCTTGATATCAACAAAATAATCCATCATCCACATTTTTTATTGTTCTTGCAGCACATATTTAACACAGTTCCGCCACTTATGTGTCATTACCTCAATGATACCTTTTCAAGTAAAATTTTTACATCCACTAATTTATATGTTTTCATACTCCGGGCTTTTAAATTTTTGCTTATTTTTTTTTAACTTCTTTAGCCATATTATCGATCATATATTTGAAAAAGATTTGCTTATTTTTCTAACTTCGTCAAGGGATTCAACCTTTAAAGATGTAGAATCAAATGGATTCGATTTGCTCTAAGCTACGACACTATAGCCGCTTTTAGCCATGATGTATTCGGGATTTTTTCTAATCTTACACTATGGTATGGTCCATTCTTCCTCTCTGAATTATGAGATCTTATCGATTATGAAGGGGGCTTGAGTGCTCAATGATACAGAGTAGCTGGACCGTAGGTGCAACTATATATGAGAGGTATATGTTGAGAGCCAGACTTAGGAATGATTCCTGAAAGAGAGTGGCAGTCCTTAAGAAGGACTTAAATTGAGTGATATAAACATCACTTCTGGTTCTAAAAAAACTGAAAGCAAAGGAAATTACAGCTGTTTTTCCCCTAAGAAAATGTCTTTCTCTTGCATAAATAGATTATATCATTGTTCTATCATTGGTGATACTGTAAGGTATTAGATAGATTACATCATGGTTAAGCAAAGATTTAGAAATCCATTCGTCGACTGCAGAGCATATTCAAGAATAGACATTGATAGCGACCATAAGTTAGTGATAATGAAATGAAGACTAGAACTTAAAAATCTGAAGAAAAGGTTTCAGAAGAACGGTGGAATTTAGAGAAGCTAGAGAAAGAGAAGGTAAAGAAAAATTTTTAGGAGGAAATCGCAAGAGGTCTGAATAAAGAAGATAAGGTGAGAAAATATAGAAGAAAAATGGCAGAATGTTAAAAAGGAAATTCTTAAATCAACAGAAGAGAATTTAGGTGAAACAAAGAGAACTGGTAGAAAACCTTAAATATCAGAGGATATATTGCAGATGTTTGATCAACGTAGAAATTATAAGAATGCTAGTGATGAAGAAGGTAAAAGAACTATCGACAATTAAAAAATACTCTCCTTTTCTGATTTAGCCTCTGGTACCACCGTACCGTATTACTTCAGGATGATGTATAAATTTATATGAAGTTTTGTACAATTTCAGATCGACTATTCCTGAGATGTGCGGTTAATTGAAACCCAACCACTATGAATACCGGTATCCACGATCTAGTATTCAAATCCGTAACTCCCTTTACAAGGATTTGAATCTTAGAACTCTCGACTTCGAAATAAGCTGATTTGCGATGACATGTTAACCATTATACCAGCCCGGTGGGCTGCTTAAGAAATACTATAATCAGGAATTGTAAATTAGCGAAAGAAGAGTGGATTAAAGAAAAGTGTTCAGAAGTGGAAAGAGAAATAATCATTGGTAAAATAGACGGAGCATACAGGAAAGCTAAGAAAAGTTTTGCTTTACATAAATTAAAGTCTAATAATGTGATAATCAATTGTCATGCTGTACCCTAAGGATGCGAGTCCCAGAAATGAACTCAGCAAAGTACTGGAAGACCGTTCTTCGGGAATTCATAGATGATTGATGTCAGAGGAAAATATTCTCAGCGGGACTATTCTCAAAGATGCGAGAAATATAGAAATTACCGAGAACGATGACGAGGATCGAGGGATCACGCTGGCTGTGGTGCTCGAAAAATTAACGAGGGATGGGTTTCACATATGATAGCTGCTCTAAACAAGATAAAGACAATGACGGGATACAAATTCCGGTTCTGTAGCGCAAACAATGGTTTCGGGATGAAAGTAGCTAAAGTGTTGGAGTATTGGCACAGACACAACGGAAGCGCAGGCGAACAACTTACCCTGTTCCTAGTGGGCCCTGGAGAGAAGAGGCCTCAGCGCCTGGTGGGCCCTCCGACGACACTGGTGACGGTCCGCAGAGCGGGATACTCCTATGCCGACTTATTCAAGATGGACAGGGAGGGAGTTGGAAAGGAGATGACGGATGACATCGTTGTGGTCAAAAAAGGCAAGGGAGAAGAACTACAAATAAGAATCAAAGAGGCATCAAAAAAAAAAAGAGGAATTGATCAAAAAGATTGAAAATGTTTTGATTAAAGATAACTCAATGGATCGTAAGATGGTAGATTACCATATCAAGGGAATGGATATGGATGTGGAGGAAGGAGAGATTATCGAAGCCTTCTGTAGTACAATCGGCCCACAAACCCTCGTCAAGGTGACGGCACTAAGGGCCGCGAACGGTTCAACTAAGAGAGCATCGATCCAAATTACGGCCAGAGCGGCAGAGATATTAGGCAACAAAGACCGGATAATCATAGGGTGGCACTCCTGCAGAATTGAACGGAGGAAAGATGAACAGAGATGCTTCCGCTGTTGGAGGCTGGGATACTCGTCGCCGAGATGTAGCGGCCCGGACAGGAGGAAGATGTGCTTCTGCCTGTGCGGAAGTAGTGAGTATCAGATTAAAGATTGCAAGCTCGAATCGAGATGTTTGGACTGCAACCTACCAGGACACAGAACGGGGAGTGCCATCTGTCAACATGGGAATCAACGGTTCGGAGGCCTGGATGCACAAACCAGACCATGAAGTGTCTCCAACTCAATACGGGGAGACGCAGGGTTTCTTATGATCTGGCGTTGGATTGGGTGAAACGAGGATATTATGACCTGGTCATCCTCGCGGAGCCCAATAAAAGTTTAACTGAAAGGAACTCAGTCCTGACTGACGACAAGAATGTGGCCTGCCTCAATATTTCGGGTAGACACGATACCACCAAAAATCGAAGAGGGAGAGGCCTCATAGTGATCGAGTTAAGTAAAATGACGATAATTGCCGGTTATGTATCGCCAAATTGCGATAAGGAATATTATGAGAGATTTCTAGACAACATCCTTATTGCTATAAGGACATCCCCCCCGCCCTGTCATGTTACTGGGGGATTTCAATGCTGAAGTGGTGGAGTTAGGAGGTAAGAAAAACGCACCTAGGGGTCTTAAATTAGCCGCATGTATGTCTTCCGAGGATATGATTTATGTAGGGTCACCAAGAGTCACCACATAGTAGATGTACGGGCTCGGTTATAGATATAACCATGATAAATGGGACTGCATTACGACTAATGGAAAACTGGCATATCGTGAAGGAAGACTTTCTGTCGGACCATAGGGGTATCAGCTTTGAAGTTGAAAGTAGAGCCACCCCAGTAAGACGTGTGAATCAGAATTGGAAACCTTCCCCAGAGAAGATCGATGCATTTATCAACGCGGTCTTAGCTTGGGTGGACGGAGACGATGTTAAGGATTCGGTAGTACTACAGCGTATTATTCAAGACGAGTCGGACAAAGTCCGCCCCCGTTACCACAAGGTAGGAAGAGCACTTATTGGTGGACGCCAGAAATAGAGCAACTCCGAAGGGAGGTGTTGCAGTGGCGAAGAACCCTACAACCGGCAAGAAGAGACAACGTTGAAGAGGAGGTGGCAAGACGTTGCTATAAACGAGCTAGAGAAAATATGCTTTCGAGATTAAGAGTGAAAAAAAGGCATCCTGGAAGCGATTATTAGATGATCTGAATATCGGCCCTTGGGGAAGAGCGTACAGATCAATTTTGAAGAAGTGTGGTATGCCCCCCCCTCTTCTTAGCAAGGAAACAGTGGATCAAACTGCAGAGAAACTATTTATTACCACGCAGTCTCAACAAGACCATATGGACCGAGAACCAGGCCCTCGAATTACAGCAGATGAGTTTAACAGTGTCGCAAGAAAATTGAACACAAAAAAGAGTCCTGGATACGATGGTGTCCAGGGAAAATTGATACAAGGCCTCATAGATACGGATTCCTGGATGATAATTGAAGTGTTAAACACAGCTATCAACCGAGCGATGTTCCCAACGTGCTGGAAAACGGGGAAAGTAATCCTAATTGAAAAAAAGGAAGGCACGAACGACGACAGGAAGTTCAGACCGATGTGTCCTTTGCCGGTGTTGGGAAAGATGTATGAAAAGATCATCGCCAAAAGACTGAACAGGGAAATTTGTGAGAGAGGTGGTTTGGCCCAAAACCACCTCTCTCTGGTTTTGAGAGGGCAGATCGATGTTGGACGCACTAAAGTTCGTGTTGGATTGGACGAGGGACTGCCGATCGGGAATGTGGAGGACCGTGAAGACCCCCTTGATGGTCTCCTCGATGTCCGGAACGCTTTTGGCAGTATACGCAGCAAGATTATCAATGACGCACTTCGGAAGAGAGAGATCAGCAATTATTTACGCGCAATTGTAGCTGACTTTCTACATAATAGGTAGATTGTTGTAGATACCGAAGAATTTTTTTTTTTTTTTTTTTTTTTTTTTTTTTTTTTTTTTTTTTTGCGTCACACGCTAGACGTTTATGTCCCCCCGGTTAAAAAAAAAAATAAGACAAAAATAAAAAAAAAACCCAAAC
>JAAAKQ030187131.1:0-12142 GCA_010016005.3 Zanna intricata | reverse complement strand
TACCAGATTCCAGAGATTTAAAAATATAAGAAACTTACAGCAGTACATATGCTTGTATGGTGATTAACGCAAGTCAATAAAAGAATCGTCATCTTTCCATATTTCTCAAGACTGAAATTATGTCAAATTGATAAAAAAACTGTCTTGATTGCATTTGCTTTAGATCACCATCCCATATTGGAATACATTTTGAAATAATAGATGATTTTTTTTCCATTTACAAGTAGAAGGAAAAAAAGAAAAGAAATTGAAATGTTCTTGTATAAAATTAAAAATTTTTGTGACATTAATATTTACTGATGCTGCATTAACAACAAGATTTATACTGTAGGAAAACATAGGGTGTATTTTGTGAGCGAGTTATTATTTTTTATTACAGTTTTTACTTCTTCATGTTTGCCATATATATTTCTTCTGTTATCATAGCTCTGATCATGAATATTTTCGATTAGTAACCCATCTTCAATCAATTTTTTCTTAATTTCAGTTGCAATTCCTTGTTGTCGTACAAAGGTTTTTATCAAAATTATTATAACTCTCCATATATATTGAAGTCCACAAAATAAATATATAACTAATTAATTAGATAAACATTCTTAAATTTTTATGTTAATACTATTTAATAATAATAATTATTTTTTTTATATTAAAATAGTTCAGTCTTTGTTGTGTGTAATCATGTCCTTTCAAATTTGGTAGAAATTGATGGAACCTACTAGAAGCAGTAAGGTTGTATCTTTGTATGTATTAGTATTTTTACAGAAGAATAAATTTTTGTTTGGCAATTTGCAGTGAAAAAATTTAGTTTTATAATTAATTCAATTATTTATTCTGTTTGGGATTAATTGTATTTATAAATAGAATAGAAATTAGTAATAGAAGCAAATAGACTTTTCTGGTGTTTTCTAGAAGTACAACGGATAGTATATAAGCAAGACGAGGGAACTGATGATTGGCTCAGTGTGTATCGTACTTAGTTCCAATCGGTGACACTGCTGTTGTAACTGCACGAAAGTTTAAATTGTTTCATATAGATTTTTTAAGTGTAATAAGAGTTTGTTTTGGTTAAATAAATTATTGTAAGGAAGTCTGATATTGTGTTAGTTATGTACAAATCATTCTCTCACTACATCCTTCTTCAGTTTTCTTTGTTATGTTTATAAAACCTATATGGTGGATTCTTTCTTCCAACATATATTTTCTCTGGAATATTTAACATATCATATATCTGTTAATTGATATTTGTGTGAAATATCTGGGGTGCTATCTAAAATTATACTATAATATTTGGCCTGCTGAATTTTTAAAAATTATTTTCCTGCATACCTTTGAAGTTTAAAGATTTTTAAGTTCATTTTGAATTTTTAGTGATAAACAGTGTTATGACATTTAATATGGGAATTCAGAACTTGGAAAAATATGGGAATTTAATATGGGAATTTTTCAAGGCGATATCAAATTTGCTCACAAATTTTATAAGATTTTAAACATATTCCACAATTATTTTCATTAATATTTTATCATTAGTACCGTGTACTGCCAAATTGTTTTTAGTTCAAAATAAAACGCATTTTAAATTAATGGTCAATATATATGTTTCCATATTTTTATCTTGTTATTTAATGTGATTTGAAAACCATTATCAATTAAACAATCTTTTCTAAATCCCTTCTCGAATAGTTTCCACATGATGGAGTTATGTGTTTCAATGAATTTTCATGAACTATTTGGGTTCAAATGTTTCCAGTTTTATATCTATCCAAGTTACTCAATGATTTCTTGATTTTAGAATATGTAAATAAAAGGAACAGAAAGCAATGTATGGCATTGTTATCCTTGAAATAAAACAACCATTTTTTTCTATCTTAATAGAGATTTGAAAAGACGTTTAATAAATATATTGTTATTATTGTATTTTTCGATCTAAGAAAGGTTTGCTTCACATTCAAGCACTCTTCAGATTTTTGTGCTTTGGTATGGTCCTGACTGTACATATAATGATTTTCAATAAATAATGTTGTTCTGTAGACTCCTCAAATAATTCAATTTTAGATAACCATGGGTTTCTAAACTTGCATGCTAGTTGTTCAAATAAAAAAATAAAATTTACTCATAAAATAAAAATTGTTTTTTTGTTAATAAATAATAAAGGATCTTCAATTACAAGTATTTAAAATACTTTCTACAACTTACTTATTACTTATAGAACTGATTAATCTTTTCTTTTTAAAATATTTTCCTACAATTTGTTTTCCTAAAATTTATTTTTCCTAATCTTTGTTTCTTCATTTAAAGTTATAGAAAACATAGTTTTGCTATTTTGAAATAAATTTAAAAAAATTTAATAAATTAATATTGGTAATCAGTGAAAATCTAATCGTGCTAACACAGAAATTAATAGTAAATTTAATTTAATAAAATACATAGAAACAAAAAATGGATATTAACCAGTATTTTGAAACAATTCATCCACTTCCTTTTGGTGCTTCTCACCAGTCACTGAAACTGATCAACCACTGCAAGGTTTAATTACAATACTTCACTTTAATAATAAATAATTAAAATAATAAATTTATTTATTAATAAATAAGCTAATTATTTGTGCCATTACCAATAGTATCTATGAATATTTTAAGAGAAGAGCTTCTTGACAAGTAACGATCTTGTTTCTTAAACTTGT
This sequence comes from Zanna intricata, assembly GCA_010016005.3. Taxonomy (NCBI): domain Eukaryota; kingdom Metazoa; phylum Arthropoda; class Insecta; order Hemiptera; family Fulgoridae; genus Zanna; species Zanna intricata. The sequence continues at coordinate 9,462 of JAAAKQ030187131.1, read as the reverse complement.
ATTGCTGGCTGAAGTTACCTGAGGGAGACGAGATGACAGAGTGTCAAGAAATGGTAATAAACAGATCAAGCCAGCAGTGGCCAGAGTAAGTATAAATAATACAGTGGGCAGAGCATTATATGTAAAATAAATCAATAAATAATTTTAAATTTAAATATGAAAATAAAATCAGAACATCAATTAAAAAAATAAAATTAATTTTTGTAGTCATAACAAAAAAAAATGTTAAAATAAACTAACAAATAACCCTAAATGAGTTTTAAAACTCATAATTGGTTTCTGTAAAATAGTTGTAGGGAGTAAGTTTATTAAAAAAAATGTTATACAGTAATGGCAAACAGAGATTAAAAAAACACTTTGAGGAATATTCACAAGCTTATAAACATAATTAACAATATCTAATTATGCTGCAAGAAAGTAAATGTGTATTTTTAAATAGAGAAAAGATTATTATCAAATATGATGCCAAAACATTAATCATTAACTACTGACAGACTGTTGTAATAATAGAATAATTCATTCTACTTCAATCATTGAAATAGTTAACATGATTTCTATTACTTTTAATTACATTTTTAAATATCGTTTAAAAAAAAAATTTTTTTTTCTTTTTGCTTGGTGATATAGCCATATTAGCTTGAAGCTTGTGTGTGGCATATGGAAATGTTGCATATGAAAAATGCCATGCCTGACTGGGATTCGAATGGAGGACCTCCAGATGAAAGGCCAAGATACTAGCACTCTTGCCACAATTTTGAAAAAGTAAGATATCAGAAAAAAACCACTAATAGAAATAATGAAAAAAGCTGTGAGTATTAATAATTAATTTTAACAAAACAATTTCATTCTTCTGCTACAATGAAATTCAATAATATATTTATTAACTTAAGGGATAAATTTGGACCTCTTAGATAATTAGGAAGTCCCAAGCAAAGATGATACGATGTAATCAAAGAGAAAGGCTGCAGTTTGGTCAGCCAAGTGAGTAAATATTAATAAATAATAATATTAATAAAATACGTATGAAAATATTAATAATTCTAGTTTCTTTTTAAACTTATACTAAAGAACACTGTATTTCAGTATCATTGATTGTTTCTTACATTCTATCTACCATCTATTCTCATCCATCCATGTACTGTCAGCAAATTGAAAATATTTTATGATCTCTCTCTCTCTCTCCCTCTCCCCACTCTCTCTCTCTCTTGAAACCCATTTGTATTACATAAACCTTCTCAAAACAATCTTTTCTGCTGAATTCTTCACTTCAATTTAAGTTTTTTAGAGCACTGTCAGTTGTATTTGAATACTAAAAAAATCACTTATTCAAAATTTTGAAAGCTCAGAATGAATTCATACTTATAAAAATGTGATTTAAAGAGTGATTTAAGAGATGCAATATTAAAGAGATGCATTTTAATATTGGGAAATCATGCATTTAAAGTATGCCAATATTATTATTTACATATAAAACTGGCAAAAAAATAATACTTGTAACTACTGCTAACATTATCAGTATATTTTTATATTCAGTTGTTTTTTTTGAGCAATAATATTACAAAGCAGCATGCTTTGTAATATTGTAAATCATATATAAAGCAATGCTGATTTATATATGATTTATACTGGTTTATTATAGTCTTTATTAATTATACTTAATTTATAATTTAACCTGAAGAAAAAGAAAAAAATACTTTGAAAATGTAATTTATACTAACTTGGCATTTGATGTGTTTAATATAAGTTTCAATGAACTACTGACTAACATTTACTGGGACATTTAGTACTTAATTAGAAGTGATAATTTTAAAAGTATGTTTTTCATCATTTGTTTTTGACCGTGTGATAATATAGAAGCCAAGCTCTACCGTGCTTCAATTAAATTTTGAGGTACACCTTTAATAATCAGCATTTTTAAATGTTGATTAATGGATATATAAAGATAACCTAAGATAAAGTGTATGTATTTTTGAAAGAGTTAAAAAAAATACATGATAACATATATTACTGAAATTAAAACATTTATGACTGTTATCTCCTTGATAATTGGTGATAAAATTTATGTAAAACTATTAATTCTTAATGACAAACAAAACCAAATTTAATGTAATGTTCTATCAACTCAGGTAAGAATGCTTTTAGTCATTGTTGCATCCATCTTGAATGATTGGTTCATATTAGCTGATGTTACTGGTGGTGGTTTTTTTGAGTTAGTGAAACGTAATTAATATGTGGTCATTAACTGAGTTAGATATGAATTCCATCTATTCATTTAGTGTTTAACTATAGTAATAAGTATATTTCAAAAATGTTTTATTGCATTAACTGGGGCACCATTTTTTTGCATAAGTGTAAAGTATCACATTTCTTATGATTTGTCTGTATTTTTAAGGTGATTGGCAAATATTGCCTTTTTAATTTTAAAAATTCCATATAACTTATTATATTACAAACTATATTAGTTTGCTCAATGTAGAACACTGAGCAGACATAGAGTTCAGTTTATTCTAAGGAATTTTATTAGTTTTAGGATTGTGTTTTGTAAGTAATGGTTTGTTTTGTTCTGAAGGTTACATTATTTCAATTATATAGAGCAACATAAAACCAAATCCGCTGTAACTGCTGTAGAATTGGTGTTTATGCTGGAATGAAATTTGAAGAGTAATGCAGATAAATTCAATAAGAAAAACATAAAATATAATTTAAATGTTGCATTTATTTACTTTATTATTACGAAAGATATTCAAAATGATCATCCTGGCCATAGATGCACTTTTGAGTTCTATTGATCATGTCTGATGCAAAACATTGTAGTCAATTGCATTGATTTCTCATTTAATTTTCATCTTCAGTTCATCAATATTGTGAGATTAGATGCATAAGCTCTCAACTTTAAATAGCCCCAAAGGAAAAAATCACAAGTAGACAACTATGGGGAACATGGAGGCTACTGTCCTCTGCTGACAGCTTGTTGTATGCCTCTTTCAGTTGTTGCACAGTTGTAATTTGGTATGGTTTCAATTTTAATTGATGAAGAATTTTATGACAAGATGTGTATTTAACTGCAGATTTTTGGGATAACTTGCGTAGTGATTTTTTTAAACTTGCAGTAATTATCCTTTCAGTATTAGCAGTGACCTGTGGAGTCCTAACGGAAAGTTGTCTATTTCATTTTGCATTTGAAACCAAACCTGTTGTATGGCATTTTTTAACTAAATTGTGTATGCTACTATTTGTTGGGATATAGGCATTCAGAAATTTTTCTACAAATACTTCACATGATTCTTCCAACAATCCAGAACGAATGCACCGTAGGCATCAGCTATAGCTACCCTCTTCTGGATTGAATAAGGCATTTTACTCAAACACAACTTTCTTTTCTTTTTCTGTTTAGCCTCCAGAACTACCTTAAGGTATTACTTCAGGGGATGAATGAGGATGTTATGTATGAATGAAAATGAAGTGTAGTCTTGTACAATCTCAGGTCAACCACTCCTGAGAAGTGTGGTTAAATGAAACCCAACCACCAAAGAACACCGGTATCCACGATCTAGTATTCAAATCCATATAAAAGTAACTACCTTTACTACGATTTGAACCTTAAAACTCTCGACTTTGAAATCAGCTGATTTGTGATGTCGCGTTATCCACTAGACCAGCTCGGTGGGCTACTCAAACACAACTGCACTCACAATACTGCACTGCAAAAAAACGTATATTGCATTGATATGTAACTACCTGACAAACGGCAGCAACTTCAGTAGTAACATATAACCCACTATTCACATTAGTTGTGTGAGACTTTCATAAGTACTGTTGGGCAGCGGTTTTATTGTGGGGTCAGTTTTATGTTGGTCACCGTATATTACTCATAATTATATTGTATCTTTGTTTTGATTATGATGAATTTACTATTATATTATTTTTGTAACACTTATAGCAGATTTGCTCACACATCACTGTGAACAAAAATGTTACATACAAAAATTACTTACTCTTATATAAAACAGAAAATTCATCATTCTGATGAAAGTAAGATAAAAGGAATATCTCACAAAATTCTAAAAATATGGGTGCAATAACGTTCTACATTGAACAAACAGAACATAGCACCTAACAAAGTCTAGAAAACATTAACCACTCAAATAGAGCCAATATTTGTTAAGCTTTTCATCGAAGAAAATCTGAAATCCACCAATAAAATAACAACCTTTGTATTCTACATATACACAGAAATCACAACAAAATTAAATACAGAGGCATACAATTGAACAGTCAAGTCAAGTTTAATACACTTTTTGACCACATTTTAGGTAGTGTCCAGCCAAGAAAGCCACCATTGATAACATCAGCTGTCACCAGGTTAAGAAATACTGGTGCCATCCTTAAAGATACCTGCAAAAAAGCTGAAAAGGTGAGAATTTTTAAAACATATTAAAACAATTTGATTCTGTTTAAATATTAATAGTTTTACATAAAATATTTTAATAACATTTAATTACCAACAGTTATTTTTGTATTTAATGAATTCATAAAACATCCATTGTCATAATGAAATATGGAAAAACCATGAAAAAGCTGTTTTAACTATAAACAATGTAAACTTTAAAAAAAGTTGAAGTTTAATTTAGAAAAAAATAAAAAAACATTATGAGGAAATTATGTGATAATAATGTTCTCTGAATGATTGTGTATAGGCTAAGACCTAAATTTAATTAACTCTGCTTGTTTACTGCTGCTGATAAGATTTTATCTATTTTCATCGAAATTTTATTTTTAAACAATAACAACCTTAATTTACATTTTATTATTATTATTATTATTATTTATACGATAATATTAAACTATTAATAATAATATACAAGAGTGAATTTCACTCTTTAACAATAAGAAATTATTAAAAAAAAAGAAATAATAAAGTTTTATTTGTGATGAACATTAATAGTAAAATTGAATCTGTAGTTAAAATAATAAGACTGAGTTCAGTAAAAAGAAACTGTTGTATTTTAAGAAATTGAAATACCACTCTGAACTTTTTAATAGTTTTTGAATTCGTTTATACACATGATACTATAACTGATATAAAGAAAAATAACATATATTAATTGTGCTGAAAATTATGTATAAAATAATATACTTTCATGATGTAATAAAAAATTTAAAAACTGATGGTCATTATCAGAATGGCCACTATTCACTTCTCTAATAATTAACCACAACATCATTTTATATTTTTTTACAGGATTTTTAGTATAATTTATAGAAAGAGAAAAGAAATTTTTCTACTTCATTATTGGATCAAAAACTAAATGGCCTAACTGTTAACATTATTTTATAAATTACAAATAAACGAATTTATACATAACATATATCAATGGAAAAAAGTGTAAAAGTAATTTATAAAATAAATTGTAATAAAAACTGGTTTAATAGTGATGTCTGAAATAACCTTTATTTTATAATAAATGCTTGTTCTCCAGGCATATTTAGGACACAAATAAAAAAAAATAAGATTTTTACTGTGAAATTGGTGCATTGCTGTTAATTTTTCTGAAAAAACACCAATTTTATTCTGTAAAGAACTTATCATAACAGTAATCTTCAAAGAGTAATAGTCAAATTGTAGGAGAAAACTACAGTCTACCATTGTCCATTTCCTAAAACTTTATGTTAGTAGCTTAGATCCAGTTATGAGAATTATTTATTTGATACTGCTCGCATCTTTTCAGCAAAATCAGACAAGGTTACAGACAAAATCAAAATAGATTGCAGCTAAAATGTTTAAAAAGAAACATACATAAATTAACATTTTTATAAATAAATATTTCTAGACTTAGGGAATCCAAAATTTTAATATCTGGAATTAGAATCTTTCTTCTAGAAATCTTCTATCTTCTTTCTAAATGGAGATAAAAAGAATTATTTATACTTTTCATGAGAATCAGATAGAAGTAAAAAGAGTAGAGGTTAAGAAAAGGGACGCTGCAGTACAAAGATGAGTAAATCAAAGGGTAGCTTATGCTCAATTGTTTTTAAATTTGTATAAGAAAGTAAAAAACCAGAAGTAAATTAAATAATTTTGAGATTGGAATAAAATTTTAAGGAAGAAAGTGCTTAAAAAATTATAATCAGCCAATGTTAATGACTGGGCTAATTTTTAACAAGTTAAAAATAATGAATACTGGGGAGAATTTTTGCTGTGAAGTTACACTCCAGGTAAAACAAAGGTAATGAAATGTGAGTGGAATATAATGAGGAGATATTTTCTAATCAGCTAGTTAAATTAAAATCTTAAGGTAGGATAACATAATAACCAGAAGTTGCATAACTTTATTACGGTTCAAAAAATATGAGATGGGTACACTAAGGAAGATGTCTTAAACAGGCCAAATATTGCTATGTCCAGAATTTTTGTGTAGAGGAACTCTACTGGTATTAAACATAGACTCAGGGGAAATTTAGGAAGTTCTCAAAAATATTTGTATAGACTGCAGCAGTTTCTTGACCATAACCACCAGAAAACAACCAATAGTTTTTTTTTTGTGTTTGTTTTCATATTACATGAGAGCAATGAAAATTAGTAAGAGGCTGATAGAGCACAAAATGAAGAGCTAGTTAAGATGAACTGGAGGAGAAATAAGTTTATGATAAAATTTTGAAAAAGTACAAGATGTGAGTGGTATTATGAATTCAGACATCCATATTATGACTGGTAATCATGACGGCAGTTTTGTGCATCATACCAGCCTTATTTGCTATTGTACAATTTGGAAATTTTGATATAAATTTGTTTAATATCAACTTTGGATATCCTTTAAGTTGTAACTTTAAAAAATATCTTCTTTTATGCATGTATAGCATCCTTCCTTCCAGTATGCTTTTCACTATTCATTATCTGCTGTTGTTGATAATATTTTATTAACTTTTAACCCATTGATCAGGAACTAAAAATGATTGTAGCAGATAGTCAAGAAAGTAACTCATCTAAGTAGGTTACATTATTCTCTAATAATGCAAGGCAGCTTTTTTTGAGTCACTTGTCCAGCAATTATGTATTTTATGATATACAATAAAGATGATGAACTAAATCTTAATGACAAGTGGAAATTTACAAAATTAATATTCCATAAATCCTTTACAGATTTTGCAATTTTAAAACTTAGTTCTTTAATATAAGAAAAATTAAACCATTAGACAGTAAAATAAAGTAAAAAATTTGTGTAAGTAAAAGTAATTTAAAAGTCTAAAAAAAGGCATACAGGATGAAATTGTAGATGACAATTAATAAATGGATTGAGGAATAAAAGGAAACCTAATGTAAGTCCTGCATTTAATTGTAGCTTCATAGACATATTAATAGCTTTTGATTTTAATAATTATTTCTTACTGGATGACAAGGTTTGCTCTGGGGAAACTGAGCCAATTATTGCTAAAGTTAGTTGTTAACTGGGTATTCTGTCAGTGAAATTTTAGCTGTTGTCTAACCTTAAAGAATAAACTTTATCAGATGTTGATGAGATTCTGTGCTTTTTAGTGAAACGGTTTCACTTTTACACCAGATGTCTTTACCAACATTTGAAATCTCTAACTGATGGACTGTTTCCCTACTTCTTTTAGAATTGTAAATTAACTATTTTTAAAAATAAAAATAATGTTGATGCCATGAAGAACTACAGATCAATTTTATTGCTATAGAATTTTCTAAGGCATTAGAATAACTGATAGCTAATGCTAATTGTCTTATATTTTCCTGTCTAGATAGTGGTATAGCAGAGCTATAGTGGGAAAGTATTGTAATCGGTCCAATTTGGGCATATGTGGTTTACACTGGATCTTGACATTTTGATTCCAAAGGAGCCCAAAAATTCAGATGGAAATTTTTTGGATGTTAATGTTTGTATGCACGTGTGCATGTTAGGTGTTGGCCTCTAAACCAAAACACTTTATATCTCCAGAACTATGGATGGATTTTGCCCAACTTTATCAGATTACTTCTATACATGGGGCATTGATGACATTAAATTTTCAACTTGTAAGGTCAAGGGGATGAGGCTGTAGAACAAGGTCAGCAAGGTCACTCTCAGTATCTTAAGATTTCACCTAATTATGGTCATATAACAACCTTTGTATTCTACATATACACAGAAATCACAACAAAATTAAATACAAAGGCAGACAATTGAACAGTAAAGTCACCTTTAATACATTTTTTGACTACATTCTACAATAGGTAATGTCCAGAAAAGAGAGCCACCATTGATAACATCAGCTGTCACCAGGTTAAGAAATACTGGTACCATCCTTAAATATACCTGCAAAAGAAGCTGAAAAGGTGACAATTTTTAAAACATATTAAAAAAATTTGATTCTGTTTAAATATTAATAGACAACACAAGACAACCCGGTATTTTTTTTTTTTTTTTAAAAAAGATGAAAATAATAATTATGATATATCATTATTACATTAACTAAAATACATTATATAAACTTTCCAATGAGTAGTTATGAGATTGAAATATTGCTGAACATAAACACGATGAAATTAAAGAAAAAATTTCCTTGAAGGTGAACTGCAGTACCTTATGGACTGAAATTAAAAGCACTGCATGGAAAAATTTTTCTGATGAAGATTGTAGTATCGGTAGTCTATTGGGTTACGGATCGAGAATTTTCAAACAAAATGTAACACACATAAGATAAAATGATAAATATAGCCCCTGTAATATAATACAAGTAAAATGTAATATTACATCGAGTAGTTATAAAAATGAAAAGTAAGGTCGTATTTTGTATGATTTTCCATAAGTTAGATCCAGGTGATATCATTGAAGAATATCCATTTTATATTGCATTTGCATTATGAGAGAAATTTATAATTTCATGATAGAGTTGACTGATGAAAACGATAATTTATTAAATCTACGCGGTGAACAAGTGAGCATATTGTTAGTATTGAGATAGTGTAAATAAACTATTGTAATTGAATTTTTTTTTGCTATTGATAGATAAAAAAAAACAATGCCTCTTACGTATGAAAATGATGATGAATTTTTGTTGTTAAAAAACGTTAAAAATTGACAGAAGAAAACGTTAAAAAATTAAAAGTCTAGGATTTGATATTGTTGCCGGGAAATTAAAAGAAGTATATTATTGAAATGAAAAATTACATTTTTTAATGAATTATTTAAACATTCACAAAGTTGTACAGATGAAACATTAACATAAAAACAATACCACAAATATTATCCATTTATAAAGTAACTTTAACGTGAAATCTAATGCTCTTGAGAAGCCGCAAGGCCCTCTGACAAAAACTGTGGCAATTAAGGCTCAGGGGAAGAGTTTTGCTGACATTCTGAAAAAGGTCAAGGACGGAGTGGAAGGCGACTTACCAGAGATACTCTCAGTTAGAAGGGGTCAGTCCGATGAGGTGCTGTTGAGGGTGAAAGACGAAGGAGAAAA
>JAAAKQ030187130.1:0-14896 GCA_010016005.3 Zanna intricata | reverse complement strand
AGACTGATTTCAATGCTCCCATACAAATATGTATTTTATACTATAATTTTAGTCATACTATAAATATATATATATATTTAATCATACTAAATTTAAGTTCTGGATCAATTTAAACAGCATTATTAGTGAAAGAAATTAAAATTTTAAATAAATATTTCTAAATATATATATATTTATATATATAATTTAATTAATTATTATTGTAACATTATTATAATGTATTTATTTATCAAAATCGTTTGTTATTTTGAATAATTTAGTCTTACTAAGTTATATTTTTTTACATATATCATTATTTTAACATCCTGAAGCAATGATTTCTCGTGACTTGTTTCTAAAATAATTCATCAAAAACAAAGAAAAAAAAAATTACAATTGTTTAAAGTAAATGTCAAAAATGTATTTTAAAAATAATTATGTACAATATCGCACCAATGAACTCTGTATGTATTTTTCTTAAGGTTCCAAATTTCAAGATCTTAACAGACTTTCCAAGATCGTATTTAAAAAAAATATAATACAAAACAAAGCAATTTTAATGGAAAAATTAAAAGTTTATCTTTATTTAGAACAAGAGGAAGATAGTTTTTAATTATTTTTTACTCTTAAATCAAAAAATTTGTTTGATTCTCATAATCAATTGTCTCCGTTATATAAACGTGTATTAATTTTTTTTCCTCGTATTATACATTCTGAAAATGATTTTATGATTAAAAAAAGATTGATTGTTCTTTAATAGAGTCTTTATATAAAGTAATCAATGATTATACGACACATCTGATTGGGAATCTAAACCATAAATGACCACAATCTCCTAATCCCCTCTCTTCTTACGGCGAAATTGATTGTTACTGTAGTATTATGCTACGCTGTTCTGGACCCGGTCGACTGTTAGTTCAGCTTTAGAGCAATGGATGGGTGGGAGGGGGTGCGGTTAATGGAATTCGGGTGATCTCAACGCCCCCATATATTCTTCTACCCTCTGATCTGAGCCTTATTTATCTCTTAACGCCAAGGCTACGACTTCCTGAATTGAACTGCGTCGCGCCGCCTTACAATCACTATCATGTCTTTTCCCTTTCTTCCGAAATTTGAACAGACGTTAACTATACATTATTGTCAATGACATGAATAAAAAATAAAAAAATCAATTTTCATATCACCCTTCATAGATCGTAAAATATAAATTGAAGTTTTGATGAACTGTATGTTTTTTACACACAATAAAACACGGTATTAAGTATTTTCATTTAAGTGAGTTTTTTTTTATAGATTACTAAAACACATTAATGTATAATTAAGCGCAAATATTAATAATATCTGTATAATTTTCCAATATAGATTCTTAAAGAAAGATGTATTAAATAACATATATTGCTGAACGATAAACAATTTTTTAAGCAATCTTTATTTTAAAAAATCTGCTTAGATGAACAAAAATTAAAAATTTCCTTCTGAAATTTCTTCCAACCTAACCACTGTTAATTACAAAAATTTTCTTAAATTCTAGAGAGATCTTTGTTCAAATCTTTTTTATGCATTAAAATTTTACTTTAACTAGATATGGATATGAGATTACGTTCTTAATTTTCTTGAAATTTAATTAATGGTACTCCTTCTGGCGTGTTTGACGTAAACTGGACAATATGCTCTTCTAAATTATGATGACTTAACAGCCAGTTGTAAGACAGTCATCAGTAACAATTGTTATTAATAAAAACTCTAATAAATTTCTCAACTTGAATAGTTGAACTATAGTCCAATCTAATAGTCATCACATATGTGCTTAATATATTAAGAGATAACGTCGCTGTTTAAAATTTTTCTAAATTTTAGAAATCTTAATATATTTAATAACGGCCTCGTTTGTCACCGGTCCCTTGTTCCATGTCCGTCTTCATTCTTTTTTTTTTCTGGATTACCTTTTGATTTTCTGAGAACTTTAATTTCCTTTTACACCTTCCTTCGTAATTTTTATTGTTACAATTAATTTCCAGTTCTCGTTCACTCTTCATTACTTTATTCATACTGCCTATTTAAACTTCTCCAATCTCCTCCATACCTCCATATCCAAATTTCAAGTGCTCCAGACTTTCTTTTACCCTTATTCTTAGTATTCGTTTCTTTCATCTATACATAAGGCCACTTCAAGAACCGTTTTTTACTGCTTTACGTACCAAACTGCTCAATTTGTCCATTCCTATTTTACAATTGTTTTCTAATTCAGGTGCAATCATTTTATTAAGAGTTTCTCTTTCCTGTAATTTCATTAGCTTTTTAATACTTTTATTATTCTATCCTCTCACTTGACATGATTTAATGGTTTTCCATATCCTAAAACATACACTGAAGAGAATTCAAAAAGTGACGCAACAACATGGGAAAATTAGTAAGTTACAGTACCAGTTGAAAGTGGACTCCATTATGCAATTCACATAATTTAACATGACGTTCCGTGCACTTCAACACATGTTTTAATTTTTTTTTAGAGGAATTGCAGTGATACAACTTTAAATTTCGCTCTGCAATTCGGGAATGGTGTGAGAATTATATAAACAGCATTTCTTAAGATATCGCCACAAAAAATCGTGAGGGGGATAAATCAGGAAACCGAGGGAAAAACAATCCTTATAAATCACTTTTTCATGAAAACACTGATCCAAGAAAATCATAGTGTTGTTGGCTATATGAGCCGAAGCATCGTTTTGATGAAACCGCGTATACTCTAACCGGTCTCAGATATAATGTTAACGAATTGTTGCACCATCTGTATAAAGCGCTGACTGTTCACTGTGCCATGAAAAAATGTTATGACGATTCGCCTACATGACATCCCCACTTTTTTCCGTGCAGCTGATGTTGATTTTCCGTACATCAAATGCGTGAATCTCTGCTTTCACGTATCCAACAGATTAGAACCATGCCTCATAAGACCAAAACCAGTCATCGAATTTTTCCCCATATGGCGTTACAGATGACATGAACCACTGACAGAAACTTGCTCGTTTTCCAGTGTCTGCAGATAACAACTCGTGAACAAAACGAATTCTGTACGGTTGCATCTCTAAACATTTGTGCAATGGTGTGTGGGCACTATCAACAAGAGATTGGTTGGATGCACAGATTGGTTGGAGATTGGTTGCACAAAGACTTCTTGGGACTAACAGAATATGCAGCTTGCAATTCTATCAACTTTTCTGGTATTAGCAATTTTGCTCGACTACTTGTGGGTGCATCTGCCACATTTCCTGTCTTTTGGACAGGAATGTACTGTACTTGTCGTACAGTACATTGTGGACATGGTTGGTGTATCTGTACCATATTTTTCTTCAAAGGCATTCTGGGTCTAGACTTATCTGGTACATCTAATCTATTGGGAGACAATGAATATTCTCTTTGCTGTATTCTGTAGTCCTTTTTCTTCTATTAAACATGCATTAAAAAAAGGAAACATTCTTCCATAAAGTTGCGTTACTTTTTGAATAATCTGTTTTTCTTTAATTATTTTTATTTACCTCAGACCAATAGTTCTTCATAATCCATTTACATCGCTTTTATTATTCTTTTCCTAAATCTATAATGTTAATTGGAATTTTTAATCTATAATAATAATCTACAAAATTAATTTCATATCAAAAAAAAAAAGAAAGGTGAATTTGTTTATGTTTTCATTACCGAGAGAATATATATAATATAATGGTAGCGAAGGAAAATTAGAATTAAAAAAGTATGTTAATAACCAGAAAATATTAATGGAATTAGAAATGAATCGGCTACATTTAAATTTACTTAATTTTATTTTCTTTTTGTAGGGATGTGAGTACTAGGATTAGTGAATCAGTTATTTAGATGTGTAAACCTTAATTGTTTAATTACACCAAAACTTCTGTGACATATTTTTGTAAAAATTTTAGGCAAGATTATACAAATTGTTCTTTTAAATAAAGTTTTCCACTAAATGAATCATTAGATGAATATCTGCTCTTTACAATTAGCTTTGTCACGCAATTCATTAGTATGCTAAAACCCTTAATAACCAATATAATTTCTTGCTTATCAGTAGCTGTGTTTTATCTACTTCAAACAGGATATCTTAAAGCAATTTCAAGAAATAATTAATGACGTAATATAGCATCATTATAGTAATTACAAATTACTACAGTAACTCCTTTATTTACTCTGCATAGTTGAATAAATTTCAAATTAAAAGTTGTTATTTCATGATATTATAAAAATTAGTGAATTTTTAAAAAGAAATTAAGCAGTCTAGTTTCACTTGAGTGCTAATTAAATTCAACTTTTATTACAACAATTAATTTACATATTATATAAAAAATGAAAATCTATTTTCAGAATTGTATATTATCAAAAAATTAAAACAATTAAGATATTCTTTAATTAAATAAAACATTTATTTTTATTAATTAATAATTAAGTTAATTTATTTATATATTTCTTTTTTAGTAGTTATGCGGCCATCGACTGCTATGGTTATTAGCTCTGGTCACATTTTTTACAAATATATAATTAAATCACCGTAAGGCTCCTCATATGTTAGGGTATAAAGACCCCCGATTTTCCTTTAAAAGACACCAAACACAAATATTCACGTATTAAAATCAGATAGGACTTACCGAGTGTAAGTGCTATTGATGTTTAAAAATTAACAATACCAAATTATAAAATATCTTTATTCCTAGAATTCAAATTCTTTATTTGAAAAACAGCTTTTATATGATTAGAGACTAGTTAATAGTTTACTTACGTGCAGATACGGAACTATTTTTCTCTCTGTCCATTCTTCAAATCATTAGCAATTTTATTAATTAAACCAAACCTCTTTCTGAAGTTCTCTTATATGGTACACTCTTCTATTAGACGCTTAACTGTAAGGGGTTTGTTGCAAACACCACACATTGGTTTATCTTCGCCGAATAACAAATATGAATTTGTTATTCGTGTGTGACCGCTACTTGTTCTCGGCGATTCAGTTTCACGTCGCTCTTCCATTTGTATGGAGAAGATTTAACGGCGTTTAATTTAGTACCCGCTCTTCTCCTTTCATTACTCCAGTAGGTTCTAATTATATTAGTTAAACAATTCTTTATATCATCCACTCGTATAGGAATTACATCCAAATTGTCGCCAACTGTTGCAATTCTGGCAGCTTCGTCTGCGCTTTCATTTCTTGCAATACCAGCATGCCCAAGAATATAATTATGCACAGCTGTTATCGTCTATTTAAAACATATATAATAGATAGGATGTTAGCGATCAGGATATCCGTAATATTTTTGTTCCGAATTGCAGTAAGAGCGCTCAACGAGTCGGAACATACACTCATTCTTTCTTCGCAGAAATGTTCAGAATAAGGAAGAGCTTGCAGTATCGCAGTAAGTTCTGCCGTGTAAACGCTTGCCATATCTAACAGCTTCCAAAAATGGGCATCTCAATTTATATATATGGAGTATCCAACATCATTTTCGGTTTTAGAACCGTCAGTATAAATGTTAATGTATTCATCGTAACTGCTGATGGTTGATAAAAATTCCTGTTGGATGATTATTGCTAGCTTATCTTTTATTTTCCCTTAGGAGAGATCCAATCTTGTGTTTACCACTGGTAAAAACCATGGCGGTATCTCTCTAGTATCATTTGTTAATGTTTCTTGTAGAGAAATATTGCCTTGCTAATTCGTGAGACCGTATTTCGGCTGGTCTGGAATAGGTAACACGAAGTTCGTATAATGCAGTTAGAGAATGCTGATTGAATGCTTTATTATTTATATGGGTAGGAAAAGGCGATGTATTTGCTACATATCTAAGTAGTAGGATCGCTCTTCTATTACACAGTGGCATTATTCCGGCTTCTGACATTAGCCTAGTTGCTGGGCTTGTACAGAATGCGCCTCTGGTGCACTTTATTACGCTGTTGACTATTATGTCTAACTTTCGTGAGACTTTCTAGCGAATGAATATACAATACATCCATAGTCAAGTTTCGATTGTACCAATGCTTTATACATCCTCAATAGTATATCTATCTGGGCCCCAGTTGATATTGGATAAAAATTTAATCATGTTTAGGGCTTTTATTTTGTATTTATCACTCAAATCCTGTAAATGTATTCGCCATAAGGAATTTATCTAGTAGTATACCGAAAAATCGGACATTACCATTGTATTCAATTGGATGGTCGTCGATGGTCATAACAGGACTTCAGTGAGGAATTCTCTTCCTACAGAAGTTTACATAGCACGTTTTCTCAGGTAAAAATTAAAATCCATTATTCTTCGCTACATAGGTGATAGCGTTTAATGCAGGTTGCAATTGGTATTTACTGTGTGGTTGCTAGCATATACATTTACCAGATCATCAACATAGACGCTTTTGCTGATTTCGAAATGAAAGAAGAATGAAATGAAAGGTAGCTAATATCAGTTTGTTGATGATGATCGTGAACTAGGTACCGCTCAACGGCAAACCTTGTGGTATACGATTTTCTATTATTTTCTCTGTTGAATATTAATTGTTAACTGGTACTTCGAAAGTACGGTTGTCTCTGTAGTTGCTAAGAAATATTGGCAGATTGCCAACTAATAATGCTTCAATTCATGCAACTGAAGCATTATTCAATGACGTCAAATCATATGTAATGCCTTCTGTAGGTCAAAGAAGACTCCGATGCAATGTTTTCTCGTTATAAAACTGCTATATATAATGTTCTCTAAGTTAATAATTTGATCAGTAGTCGAATGCTTTTGTCGGTAACCTACTTGATAATAGGATAAAAGGTTTTCTTTTTCTGAAATCCAAACAAGTCGATTATTTATCATTTTTTCAAAAGGTTTTCCTATAATGCACGTCAAAGAAATAGAACGATATTCATTGGGATCTGTCAAATTTTTTCCTTTCTTTGGAACTGGTATAAGCCTTTTTTCACTGTAGCAGATAAATTTTATCACACCATATCTAATTATATAATCGTAATAGTCTACGCTTTGCAGTGGTATTCAGCTGCCAGATCATCACATAATGAATTTCATCCGGACCAACAGCTGTGTTCCCGGCTTTCTCCAGCGCTTTCATAAGTTCTTCTAATTTAAATGATACATTGTACGAAAAATTTATTTCAGTTCTGAAATTAAGTAGACCCTCGAGAGCAGATTTTTGTGTTTTAAAATAATCGTCGTAGTTAGCCGTTTTTCCGACTTCATCGAACATCAGTTTCCCTGATGTTTTGGGAATGCACCTTGATGTTGAATCGAGTATAGCCTTTGCTATGCCATTAAGGTCAGCTTCGATTACTCCAATTGTTTGTGAGAGTAGCGTACTAGCCGTAAAGCTTGTCCAATCTGCCTTAATCAAACACCTATCTTTAAGAGATGAGATAAATTTTCCTAATAATGTCGGTTGTAATTTGCACCGGAAAATGATCACTTCCACGCAAATCATCTAGATAACGAAACGAGTACCCTGGTGCTATTGGTACACTTATAAGTGCGCAATATATCTTTAAATATACATATGATAAATTCAATCAGGAATAAGTATAAGCCTTTTTTTCTCTTCAAAAAACATTCTTTCCGAAAACTACGTATATGTAAATTAATTTTATATCTAAGATAATAAAAAATTAACATATTACTTTTGGCTGCATATTAGCTCAAAATTGAATATGATATAACAAAGTTAATAATTATAATCACTGCATTGAACAAGCAACTCTAATGAGTAGTCTATAAATGTTACACCAATTCCGTGTAAGGAAAAATTCTACTTTTCATTTCTCAAGGTCGGCTTTTTTCTGGCAAAGGTATGCTTTCTTTTAAGTAAAGAGTGGAAATTTCTTCATTAAGTTTAGGTCGAAATTCAGGACGTAATACCGTTGATACAATTGCCAGCCTCCATGGTGTTAGTTGTAGCGTCTCTGCCTTTCATCCGGAGATCTTGGGTTCGAATCCTGGTCAGATATGGCATTTTTCATAAGCTACAAAATTCCATTTCCATATTTCACACATAAGCTTGAAACCTACGTTAAAAAATACCTATACATTATAAGAAATATGAACTATTAAGTGTTTATATTAGCTTTTTATTAAAATAACATCACCCCAACTTAATTTTGAAACGCTCTTTATACAAGTTCAAATCGAGGTCAATATCAAGAGCACTTGATTTACGTTAAATATAAATATTGTTCAACGAATTTCAAGTTTAAATTTGAAAAAAGATTTAACAATTAAAAAAATCTTCTGGCAAAAGCCTTTTTTAAGATTATTTTTCTAAAGTAAACTTTATTTCTTTTTATGAAAACGTTCATCGTAATTGGTATCGCTTTTAAAATAAAATAAAAAATATTCGGAATTTTTTGTATGCGTTTCTTATTTAAAGACAAATTCATGTAATACTCAAAGAAAGATAAATCTAAATATTTCATTTCGTTCAATTTATAACGATTACAGTTTTATACGGTTCATTGAATCGTACAGCATATTACTGTCCAGAATAAGTTAACATAGAAAAGAAGAGTTTCTTTCTTGATTCTACGTTTGCGCCTTGTATTCAATTAAACTCAGCATAAAAAAGAGCACATAGTGTCGTCAATGTTAGGATAAGTATGAGCGGGTACGGTGTGAGAGAGGGAGTTTGATCGGAAGACAGATTTAGCTCGTGTTTGAAGGGTAGTGGGGGTGAGTTGACGCTCATGCTTTTATTTATTTGTCTCGTCCAAGCTGCCTCATCCCTCTCTCGTATTCTGAACCCCCTTCGCTTGTATCAAACCCAGAAACCCCTTTTACTAAAGCCATCAATACACTCCTCTCACTGTATAGCTCAGTGTTCTATGTCGGAGTTAGAACTGAACGGTACGTGATGCTGAAGCCCGTTACCCACTCGCCACTACTCGTTCTATCTTCTGACTCTACCGTTTTATTATCAGTCACAATAACATCTTGTCTCGTTTGCACTACGTTTTTTAAAAACATCATTTATAAATCAACATCTGGGCGCATTGTTAATTTGTTATGGGGATAAAAATAAAATTTTACCATGTTATATATTTTTTGCAGTTTTTGTTTTATCAAGAGATAGTCAATCTTTATTTCCGATTGATTTACAATTTCCTAGTAAAATTGTATCTCTCTTTTCGATTTTAATGGTAAGTATTTATTTCTTCTTCGTATTACATGGAATAATAAAATTATATTAGATAATTCCATCATTTCCATTTCACTAATCATTATTAAAAAATGTACACAATAAACCACTAAGAAATATATTGTTTTTAGTAATTTTAAAGAATCGAATTGAATTTATCACAATTATTAGATATGATACATATTAATAAAATTGATATGCGTATAATGTGACGCTGTATTTGTAAGTAACTGTTTTAAGAATTAAAGAAAACACATTGGAAACGTATACAAACAAATTAAAATTTTGAATTATCATCAATTTATTTATTAAAAATTATAACTAATGTACCTTTAGAGGAAAACGAATAGATCAATTAAAAAAATGAAAAGGATCAGGCGAAAGAGTTTAGGTTGATAGGTTGATGAAATATTTTATAAAACTAGAATATATAATTGTACGAATAAAGAAAGTAAGAGTATGTAAATGTAAACGATGATGTAAGCAGAAAAGTTTAATAATATAAACAAATTAATAGAAATTGACAATAATATTTAATGTTGCAAAAAAATAATAATAATTACAAGAATCATAGTACATCATAAAGAAACTTATGAAAATATATTGGGAAAATGAAGCCAAATTGTAATAACATATATCCAGATTAAAATTTGCCGTTATAAATATTATACAGAGTTTACTAATTATTCATTTACTTACCTACTGCTGGTAGGTTGTTACACTGTTTAGAAGAAGCAGGATACTATATATAGACGCTCACATCAGTAATAACAAATTTTAAGACCAAAAAAGCAACCACAGAATTAAATAAATGTGTCATTTTTACTTAAGCAAAGAAATACGTATTTTATAAATATAACTACTGTTACAATATTTAAGTTTAAAACTTAATGCGCTAGACTAGAATAGTTTTTAGAAAAATCAAATAAGCTAAAGATATTTCAAGCACCTATTTCGTTTAAGAAAAACAAACGGTAGAGAAACTTTTAGTTTTTATATTAATTTTAAGAGGTATTCTGAAATGAAAAAAAAAACCTTTATTTCGAAAATAAAAAAAAAACAAATTATTTTTTATATATCTTGTAGAATGGAATAAAAAAATAGAATTAAAAAAATTAGGTTAAAATAAGCAGAAAGAATGTGTTATAATTTTTTAAACAAGAAGTAGAAAACGAGTAAAAGGTAGTTTTTTCTGTACAAGGAGTGAGACAAGATCCTCTTCTTATCTCAAAAACAAAGTACATCTCAAAAGAGGTAGACCATCCTTTCTCTCTTTTTAATTTGATTACGAAAAAAGAAATGAAAGAAATAAACGAAAAGTTTCAGAGAGGAATTCTAAACTTCATTGATAGTATTGCTGTTTTGGTTTTATATATAGGAACGAGTTAAGTAAAAGTAATGAAATTAATATTTAATTATTGGAGGAAAAAATTCAGTTAGAAAGTAGAAAAGAACAAATATGTAATTAGATGCAACAGAAGACCGCATTTTAAGAAACATTGATATTAAGATAGAAGAACGCAATATAGCCAAAATGGCAGAATTTTGTTATTTAGATTTAAAATTAAGAAGAATGTACATAAAAAATACATCAAAAGCAGACATGCAAAACAAGGGCAAACATGCAAAACATCTTATAAACAAAAACTTTATTGAAATTATTAAAGACGTATACATACGAGTATACACTGTTTTCTAATTATTTTTCTGCTAGTATTAAAAGATGTTAATATGTGTGAAATTGAATTACTGTTAAGTCTTTAGAGCTAGGATGGACTGTATTAGCGGAAGAAATAATGAAATAAAATTCTTCTGAATAATTTGCTGAATTTATTAGCACTATTAACTAAATACAATGTAATGCGTAAAATAAGATGACATAACATAATTTAACCTAGCATGACATGACCGTGTCCGATGGGATTCTTCAGTCAAATAAAATAAGCAAAACGAAACTATAGCAAATCACTAGCTGGCTTTAGCTAGGAACGGAACAATTACTAATAAATAATTTATATGAAAACTTTTCACAATTACATTTTTAATTCTTTTTATAAATTTATTTTCTCCTTTTGTTGTTATTTATTATTAAAAAATTAATCATTATTAAAGAAGGTAAAGTTTTTTTCCATCTGAACAAATTTTAGGAAAAACAGTAAAAACTTTTCTAAATTAAATACTTAATGCATGTTCAAGTGATTTTATTTTTTGTTTTAATTTTTAATAAAAATTATTTATAGGTCTTTATTTAAGTACAAAATTATTAATACGTTTCCTTTACATTGATGGCTATTAAGTATACTTACTCAACATCCAATAAACAATAATAAAGTTTTATGAGATTCTTACTATTATAATGAACTTTTAATTAGTATTAGTGAAAAGGCATTCGAGTATTTCATAAAAAGAGGGGGGTTTTCTAAAAAGGGTGGATAAAATGAGTTGTAATCTTCTTTTCTACCCCTACAACTTTACCCCTTCCTTCATCTCACCCCTTTTAGGTTTTCCTAAAAGGAAACGTTCACAACCCCTTTTCAACAGTGTTTCTATCTTCTACTCTTAGCCGCTGTAGCCGCAGACTAAATGTCCTGCAGGGTGTGCTTACTACGAGTTGCCTTTCTTCTGAAAATTGTTGTATCAACAGCAATGCCAGCATGATACAAGAATAAAAGTTTATTATAATTATTTCCTAGGTTTGATTTTTTTTTTTTTTTAACAATCGATCTGTTTACAAAAAAATGTTAGTACTATGGAAATAACATACACGCAACCCAAATGATATATTCTATGCCGTATTTAAATTTATTATTTATTTCTTAAAGATTTTTTTCATTTTTTTTTTTAATACAGAAATTTTAAATATTAAAAGTTTTTTTATTGTCCCATTAAACTACTTACACTATTTTTATTTTATGGCGATTTTTTGAAATGATTTACAAAAAATAATTTTCAATATAATATTTAAAAAATATATAGAATTCAAATAAATTACTAATGAATAATAAACTAATTATAATAATTAAAAGATAAAATACGTTATTGAACTAAGTAAACATAATTTACAGAAATATAATATGTTTACATTACTAAATTACTTATATAATTTCAAAAAAATTGATAAACAGTTGTTTACGATTCAGTAAACAACAGTAGGAAGTAAAGGAAGCAAAAAATATATCTGTGTATAAGTTATAATATGTGTATGCATAGTCAATATTATTATTATTATTATAATAATTATTACATATATTTTTCATAAAATGATATGAAGGAATGGTGTTACAAAAAAAATTTCAAAACCTAGTTATGCTCAAGAAGACCAACCTTTTCTTTCCGACGCTCTCATTATTTTGCAAGTAGAAACACACTGATTTTCAGAGTACAACGCACTACATATGTTTAATTAATGCGTAGATCTTATACACAATCATCAAGTTTCAACTCACTTACGCGTGAGACTATCTGTATAAGCTTATATGAAAAATATACCACTACACAGCAACATAACCTCAAATTAAGTATATTGTTTGTTGTCGACCTTTAATTGAGCGTAACTCAAAAACGACTCTACAAATCTTCATACAATTTTCAAATGCGCAACTTCAGGTAGAGACTGCTGCACCATACCTAAATTTCAGTGAAATTAATTGATTAGTTTCGGAAATATTTGAGCCACAAAATTTTAAACATGGCATATTTCTTTATATAAATACATATATGTTAGTAAATTTTATTTTCGTATCCCTCATACCTCTAAAAGTAAAGAAAATAATTTTCATTCCTCCTCAATTCCAACTTGCGACCGAAAGTAATACCATACAATTCTTTGAAAAGTCGGTGAAAACACAACAAAACAATTTTTTCACTTCTGTTCAGATTTCTAAAGTCACTTTCATAGATATTTTTTATTTGATTTATTAATTTTATAAATAAATTGCTGAAAATCGTAGAAGAATGATAGCGTTTTTGCCTTCATTCGGAGTTGTTTGTGTAGAATACCATTCTTAAAAAATAATGATGAATTTTTTATTTAGGCATTTATTTTAAGATGCAAATTGTATCTGGAATCAGCCTAAAATTTTTAGCGTAAATAAATAAATGATTTTAAAAACTTTTTAAAATCAAATACAGTAAATTTTTAGGTACTTTTCACCATCCCCCCCAAAAAAAAAAGTTGGCAAATTTTTCACCTGAAAATAACTCAAACAGGAAATATTAATGATATTAACAATAATGAGGTTGGAGAAATAACCGAAAAACCCGATAACATACTAATATGCTATGTTATACTGGTCATTATAAACATTCTCTTTAGTAACATATTTGACGTATTAAAAGTATAAGCATTATCGATTATAATTATAAATATAATCTAATCAAACTTGCTCCTGCTAACCTCGACTAATTAACAGTAATGTTTTGATTATTTAAAAAAATAAATAATTGCAATAATTACTGAATTTATTATTTAAATACTCAAAACATTACTGTAAAGTAGTCAAGGTTAGCGAGCGAAGCGAGCGTAGGTTAAGTTTCGTTAGATTAGATTTATAAATATAAAGGTTATTTTGGGTTATTGGGTTGTTTCTCCAAACTGGTTATTGTTAATATTAATATTTCCCGAAATTTTGAGGTATTTCCAGGTGAAAAAATTAATAACTATGGTGGGGGAAAAACGAAAATGTACCCAATTTTACACTTGGAAAACTGAAGAAAATGTTTAAACTTTGTCTATCCTAGCTTTCATTAATAATTTTTTTTTAAACACGGACATAACATTAAATTAGCAGGTAGGAATTGAACTTAACTATAATTTTATATATTTATTATTTTTTTAAATTTTTGAATAAGGTAAAAAATTTTCATTAAATAAATTATAAACTTTATCTTTTACAAGTGTCTAATTTATCCTGAAAAAAAATTAAATTTAGTTAAATAAAAGTCTTTTTTTTTAGTTTGATAATTATTCCTGTAAACCCTTATTCTAGATCAATATTCGTAGTTATGTTACTTAAAGTAATGTTATATTCGTAGTCATGTAATTTTTTTCAAATAAAGATAATTTTATTTCTTACTTTAAATTAGATTGTTATAAAAATACTAGAGGTTATTAATTAGCGTTCAAATTAAAAGATTAATGAAGTGAGTTCGTTTAAAAAAACAAATCATTAATTTTTTATGGATGCACTGGTGTCTGTTATAATTACTTGCCAAGATGCGCGCATAACAGCTGCTGACCGCGCATATCCGCTCCCTGCCATCATAGAACTGTTCAAACAGGCACTAATAATAAACAGTTTCGATACAGTGTGGATATTTCTTTTTTTAATTACAAATATATTTTAAGTTAATTATTAAATTTGTTTTTTTGGGTAGAACGTTTTAATAAGGAGACAGAATGTAATTGAGAATACATTTAAAAATATTGTTTTTGTCTTCAGTCATTTGACTGGTTTGATGCAGCTCTCCAAGATTCCCTATCTAATGCCAGTCGTTTCAATTCGGTATGCCTCCTACATCCTACATCCCTAAAAATTAGTTTTACATATTCCAACCACTGCCTGCCTGCACAATTTTTCCCATCTACCTGTCCTTCCAATATCAAAGCTACTATTCCAGGATGCCTTAATATATGGCCTAAAAGCCTGTCTCTTCTTTTGACTATATTTTTCCAAATGCATCTTTTTTCATCGATTTTCCACAAAACCTCTTCATTTGTAACTTTATCCACCCATTT
>JAAAKQ030187097.1:0-12143 GCA_010016005.3 Zanna intricata | reverse complement strand
ACATCATCCTCATTCATCCTCTGAAGTAATACCTTACGGTAGTTCCGGAGGCTAAACAGATAAAGAGAGATATATTAGTCACAAAAGAAGAAGAATACAGAGAATGGGTGGCGGTAAAAACAAGAAAAAAAGGGAAAAGGAGGAAAAAAAAATAATAAAAAATAAAAAAATGGGGAAAAGACCCGAACCGATGGGGGGCCTATACTTGTATTGGTATTCCCCATTTGAGTGAGACCGAGACCCGGTGGAGGGGGTGGGACCCGGGAATGGTATAACCAGTTCCGGTTCACCTCACCCATTTGAGGGAGGCACTTAAGATCTAGATCCGCCGGGCCGACCTGCCATGCCCGACTTACACCCGGTAGGCGGGAAGGCCCGTTAGAGGCAAAAGGACACTCCTCCGGACTGAGTTTTGCTTAATTGCTGGTCCGGTCCGGGAAGAGCAGGGAAAAAAGATACACTATTACTGGATATATAATTTTAATAAAATTAATTTTGTAGTTTTGAAGATTTTCGAGCCGCAGAAGTTTATATGTAAGCCTATATATATATAAGGAAACCCGAGCATAAGTGAATGCCATTTTCATACTCCTAATTCCTCAAGACGCTAAGAAAATTAATTTTCATCTCCCAATCCCACCAATCAGACGACCAAAAATAACTCCGTACTTTTCTTCGAAAAATCGTAAAACGTTTTTAACCAAAATTCTATTAAAATAAAGCTTAGTTTGTTTTTAATATTAAAAAGAAAATCATATTTCTATCAAAATCATGAAAACATAAAAATTGTTTATACTGATCAAAATTTTTCTAAAAATTTCCAGATTTTTTCATTTTGGTTAACAGTAGATTTACTTTTTTGAAAATTTATGATACTATGACGTGGCTAATTCAATAATAAAAAAAAATCTTCATTCAAATAAAAAGTAAACATAATGGGACTACCTAATATTGTGTGTGTGTGTTTTTTTAAACAGGTAAAATGTTGTATACCTAACAAAAAAAATTCTATGAAAAGTGGGTCTAAAGCAATAATTAAAACAGTTTATCATCTTATAAAGATTGGTGGATAATTTGGTAGCAATTGGTTATTATAGTTGCTAATATAAAAAAAAAAAAAAAAAAACTAGCTTGTCTAAATAGTGTCATGTTGTACTAGATTATCAATTAATGTAAGTTAATTCACTATCATTTACTACATTATACCATGATTAATTAATTGAAAAAACAAAAATTAAAAAAACTTAACAGTTAAAACAACAAACCCATTTTAATAAAATAACTAAAGACACTTTCTCACAACCACATCTTTTATTTAACATTATTACATTATGAGTTATTGTGTAGTTTTAAAGTTTAATTATTTTATCATTAATTGTGTAATTACCCATTTTCTAGTTTAATTACGTTTACTTTTGTTTCAATATTATGATTATACGGTATACTAATTCAGACCGACAAGTCCCGAGAAAGTATCATTAATTAAAATTAAAATCTAAATTACTATGATGATCTTATTTTTAAAAATAAAAAAGAAATAAAAAAAAACTAATTACTGCTTTCCAATTGATTTAAATCTATTATAAAACTATGACTTTTCGTTAGTAATCTAATCAAAATCTATCAAACTTAATTTAACATTAATTCTTCTCTAATGTAAATTACTTTCAATTACTTCCAATACCTGTTAATTGAATCATAAAACTATAATATAATAATAGTTTTTTATTCTATCACAGAATTTCCCAAAAGAGATTTAAAAAACTCTTAAAGAGAAACTCTTAACTCTTAAGAGAAACTCTTAAAGAGATTTAAAAATTTAAAAAAGAGATTTAAATACCTAACTAGAAGTAGGTATTTTATTTATAGACAAATTTGGCTGTAATTTTGTATAGATATAAAATCACATAAGCGTACCATATTATCTATTTTACCTTTTGTTATTTTTTAATGAAAACGAATAAACAAATAAAATAACGATCTTTCAGATAAAATTTCACAACTATCTTAATTAATACAGCAAAATTTAAAAAATTTTTCAATAATAGCAACAAAAAAAAACTTCATACTCCATTAACAATTTCGCATGATAACAAAATTTGCAATCATGTCTTTTTTGAGACTTTTTCAAGACTTTTTTTTTTTTAAGACTTTTTTGAGATTTGAAGAAATTCTTCAGGAATAAGTCATTTTTTAAGTTTTACTAATATCTATATGATGGGATACAAATTTTTCATTAACCAATATTCCCTTAAAAAAATTAAAGATGGAATAATAATAAATCAGAGTTTTGAGTATTGACAGCTGAATGGGGGAAACAAAAAGAGAGTGGAGGTGTTGAAAATGTTTAATCACGTCGTGCATCTAGAGAAACCATAACTGATAGGGCTGAGAATGAGGAAATTTTACGAAAAACAGTTGTTGAAACAGCTGTTGTGGTACAGCTATTTACAAGATTGATCAAAAGGCTAAAAAGACTTTACCTTTACTATCCAACAAATCGTCGGTGAAGGAGATAAAATCAAGAGGCAAGAAGTTGTATTCTGCCACGACAACTAACGCGAAATGATTATACGGACAGAAATCAATGCGGCTTGGGATACGGAAGGCAATTTTTTTTTTTTTCTTGTAAATGACGATGAAGGAATCCACTGACGCACGCCCTGCGGGGTCTTCGCAGGGTGTGTCGAGCTCGATGCCAGAACGCTTGTCGTCCTGACCTAGCATATAGCTAAGTGGGCATTGGACATGGAGCCGTAGCGACCTTGAAACAGTGTTACTCCCACACCCTACCGACTAAACCCCGCCGTTTCCCAGAGGCGACTGGAACCGCCTTTCGGCATCTCATCAGTCAGCCTTGAGTGTCGTGGCAGCAGATTAACCTAACCTAACCTAACCTTTTGGCCTTCTCGCTTCCTCTTCCAGCAGAGGAGCCCCCTTCGAGGTCCTCCTAGGCTCAATGAGGCACGTCGACTCCCCGCTTGTTAAGTGCCGACGCGTTCCTCCTCCAGGAAGCTACTCGTCCCGCCCTACTAGCCTAAGCCTAAGGGGACGGACTACGCATTGAAAAATGCACAGTACCCTCTCCCACCCGCTCGCAACCTTTGAAACCTAAGAGGGGCCCGAGTGCTTCATCGGAGTGCCCTGACCCAGTTCACTCTTGCTTGTGTCCTGGACCAAAGCACCCTCAGCAAACAGGCTGCCTTCCATGTCCTACACGATTGCCACGATTCAAGCTTCCCGTATTTTTTTTTTCCGCAGAAGGAGTAACTCCGTAACGCGTCGTTACTCCTTCTGCTTACTCTAAACTTATACTATCTTCCTCCTGATCCCTCATGCCTTAATACTAACCTAACCTAACTCTTACGCCTGAAACCCTCGATTATTTTATTTATTTTTTTTTTTTTTAATTATTTTTTTGTTCTATTTTTTTTTTTTTTTTCCAGTGGCGGCAAACCTTGTCTCAGGTCTGGTTGCGGGAGGCAATTTAATTCGAAGGATAACCACTGTAAATTAAGTAAATATTAAAGTAATAAAATTAACTACTTTTCTCCTAAATTTCATTCATGGGAACTCTTTCACAAATTATGATCTATATAATGATTCAAAATATTAAGCGACGTAAAATAATATAGTTATTTTTTATAAGCTTTTACTGCTCACCAAATAAAGGGATTATGAGGATAAATTTGCCTAAGTCCGTATTCAAACTTTAATAAAAGAATCGTTTATTAGTCGAAATTCCTTGAGATTTAGGCAAATAACTACATAAATATTTAAATTAAAAATATTTAAATTTTTGTATTCCAAAAAAAAAAAATCCTTTGTTGAAGTAGATCAGTAACAAGAATCTTATGACATAAAATTAGAGAATTGTATAAATATTATTTATTAACATTCCGTGTTTGTATTATTCGTATTTAAATGCCATAACCATCTCGATTCTTTACATTATCTTCATTGTAATGAATGTCATAATCATAAATTCCGAGATCAAATCACTTTTTCTTGCCAGCCGATCGGCTGAAATACGTAATCCTAATATATGTCATTAAGATTCATATTATTTCTTTAAAGTCTTATTAGTTGCTTGCATTTTATCAGCCATTTTCTATAAATTTTATGCCATACATGAGACGCTCAGTTGCAATATTGTTTATAAAATATTTGTACTCAATAAATCAAGTCATCGTGAGTCTTATTTTTGTTATTTATTTTTGTAGAATAGAATTGTTTTCATTTAGGGGAATTATTGTTTTATATGTTTACGTTGATATTTAATTAACAAAATAATTCTAAAATTCAAAGGATATTTAGTAAAATAAATTATTTTTCCCATTTCTTTTTCCAGAGAATTCGTGAAGTAGTTATAATTTTTTTTTTCAATAAATTTTATTTTTACATTCCTGGTATCAAAACCCCAGTGCTGTGCTTTAAGAAGGAAAGTATAGCAGTCAGTTAAGATATGAAGTATGGTATTTTTTGCAGTTTTCGAATTTCACGACTCAGGAACTACAAAAAACAAACAAATGGGGAGATAATGTTCGTACGTACATAAGTATGCAAGTGTGTTGGCATATTTGAAGCTTAATAACTTTGTATAGACACAATGATGATGATGAAACTTTGTACAGAAACTCATATATAGGAAAATTTGTTGGTAAAATTTTGGGATCATTATCTCCAGTGAATGGGGTTTTTTTTTTTTGAGGTTAAATTTTCGAAAAATTTTTGAAAAATAATCCCATTTTAATGGTAACTACATGCGTGCATGCTAATTACTATTTTTTCTTTTATTTTCTCGAAAATTTCCCGTTCCCAAAACTCAAAAAAAGTTATATTTTAATTTATTTCATATTTTTTATCCGAATTCTTTAAATGTTTTCCTAGGCACATTAATAAGAAAACGACCAAAAGTGCAAGCAACCAAAAGAAAATATTTTGAGGACAATGCTGGAAGGGAGAACCGATCAGAGTTTAAAAATATCGAATTTTTTTTAACTTTTCAAAATATTTTTGGTTTATTTAAACTTTTAATAATAATATTACAATAAAATTCATCATGATTCACACTCCTAGTACCCAAAAAAGAAATCGTAGTTATCTTGTTATCATGTATTATTATTTTTCTATTTCAATAGAATAAATAACTAATGCCATAAAAGCATTAAAACTTTATTGTCAGGTTTTTTTACTTCCTTGTACGTAGTAAAGGAAGTATTGTGATCGCGAAAAATGTCGGTTTTTGAGATTTCAAAGGAAATATCATTTTGACCATTACTGAATCAATTTTTACTAGTTTCAGCGTGACTCTTTACGTACGTATCTCGCATAACTCATAAACGATTAGCTGTAGGTTGTGGACATCTTTTGATTTAAGACTGTTGTAATATCTAGTTATGCTTGATAGAATCGACTGAACCAAAAGTTCCCAAAAAGCCGAATTTCAAAAAAAATTTTGATTTTGGACTTTTTCTTAACTGCAGTAATAATCCCTCATTGAGAGCTTTTCAACGATATATCATTAGTGATACTTATTTTTATTGGTTCCAGAGTTATAACCAAATAAAACGTTAATTAATGAAATATTTGTATCTTACGGGGACATCGGTTCGAATCGGACTTCATCTTCTTTTCGTTTTTTAATTTAAATATATTGATTTATTAATAATAATTAATATCTAATCTTATGAAAAACTTTTACGGTAAATAATAATTCAATAATGACAGTGAGAAAATCAATTATGAAAAAATATCAGAAGTTATTAATGAAATAAAATTGTATGTACATTTCATTATAAAAAAAAATAAAATAAAATGTGTATGTAATTTAATAGGCCTACAAGGAAGTCTTGTAGTGCCCGCATCAGATTTTTTATAATTTGAATGAAACTGATTAAAATTTTATGTGATTTAAAAAAAAAAAATCAATTGCCATTTACAATATTTTACATTTATAAATTAAAATTCACTTTCCCAACAGTTAAAATTCCATTTACAAAGTATAACATGGTTACTTTTATATCGTATGTTAACTATTTTTCAGAATTACTTTTATGTATGTAATAATCGTGTGAGAATTGTTGTTCAATTATTTTTACTGCTTGCATTACAGTTGAATAATAATAACAACGATATTACGTCTTCTTCTACCTTTAGAAGGTCATTGACCATTAAGTTAAACGACCTTTATTTTTCTAATATTTATACCATTGTTTGTTAATTTTTAAAAAATTATTTTTATCTGTTATTTAAATTATTGATTGAGCTCTTATAATTTTTTGGAGGTTTTCAGATAGAACCCTGGATCCTCAATACTGATCTTGACCACCAACCTGTCGTTATATTCTAATCAAGAATACATCCAGACATGAAGGGTCTACATGTACAACTACAAATCACGTAACAACGCAGCTACCTAACAGTCCTAAATCAAAAATGCTGTAAACATTATTGAGAAATCTCCGTATTATCGTACTAATTAATTAACCATTTAAATTATAATGATGCATCTACATAGTGTTCATTTTAAACTACCGTGTCTCTGAAACTATAAAAGGTAAAAAATTTAAATGGAGGGAATTTTACTTAATTTTTTCCTAAGGATTAAAAGTTTGGTATTGGAATTTTTCATTAAATTTTAATTTTTTAGTACGTAGCCAAATTTTATTTTTGATTGCAATTTATTTTCTCAGTTTTAGTTAGAATACATCACTTGAAGACATTTTTTATTCTTGGCCATTTTTCTTAAATACAACTGTTTAGGGGCTATTTTCAATTTCCTATTCAATCTACACGTTGAACAGTCTACAACAGTGTATTTAAAAAACGTTTTTTATGTACTAGTGCAGTGAATTTATACGTTATTTGAGTTCTAGATTTAAGTAGTATAAAATTATAAAAGAAAAGTTTCGATTTTTTAAAGATTACCTTAAATAGTGATACTTTTATTATTATTTTAAATAACGTAAAAATTAATAAAAATATAAGTTATGGTGCGAATAAACTATATTGGTCGCCGTACTGATTTTCACCTTTGTTTAAGGAAAAATACATATGAGTTAAAAAAGTCTTCAAATGATATTTTCTATCCAAAAGTGGCAAAATAAAATACCGGTTGCTATTTCAAAAAGTAAATTTGGTAGCCGTACTGGAAAAATGAAAGAATAGAAAAGTTTCAGTACGGTACTTTTATTCCTTAGAGAAAAATAGATCAGTTCCTCGTTAAAATGTTTTTGAAATTCTTATAAATCAGTGATCCTAGTAGTGATTCACTTAAACGGAGTACTGTATATTAATTTATACATATATTTATTTAGTTTTCTATCAAAACTATTACGTACGAGGTGTGATAAAAAAAATACGGTGAATTATGTTATAAAAAACAAAGTATAAAAGTTACCTTAAATATGAATTAATTTCCTTCAAAGTACTGTCCTTGGCTAGCCAATACACTTATCCCAACGTTGAATCCACGACTGGAAGCATTTCTGGAAGGCTTCTTTTGGAATGGCTTTAAGCTGCTCCGTCGTGGCCTTTTCAATGTCAGAAATGGTGTCAAAACGTTTCCCTTTTAGCACATTTTTTATTTTCGGGAAAAGCCAGAAGTCGCGTGGTGCTAAATCTGGTGAGTAAGGCGGATGTGGACAGACAGGAAGACTTTTAGCGGCCAAAATCTCGCGACTTGTGGCACGGCGCGTTGTCATGATGAAGAAGAAAGCCGTTGGCCCATTTTTTAGGTCTCTTTCTTCGCACATCGTTTTGCAAACGTTCCAGTATCCCCTTGTAAATTTAGGAGGTTACAGTTGTTCTCCTTGGAACGAACTCTGATCGCACTATGCCCTCACAATCAAAAAAAACAATGACCAACAATGAAAAATGACCTTGATGTTCGACTTTAATTGACGGGCGTTTTTAGGGCGAGGTGAGTTACTGGTTTTCCATTGAGTACTTTGAATTTTTGTCTCACGGTCATAGCCATAGACCCAACTTTTATTCTCAGTAACAATTTTGGCCATGAAGTCACTTTTTTCAACTTGAAACAAAACGCGTTGTTCAAGATCCATGTTTCAAGACAGACACTGCAAACACGACCTCACTGTAGCTGCTATAGAAGCAGACTGACAAGCCGGAACTTGTTCAAAATTGCCACTGCCTGTCTCAACACATGAGGGTATGAGATATACTAGTTGAAATAGATGCAGCTTAAGTAATTGCTGCTATAAAAATTCATTCACCGTATTTTTTGATTACACCTCGTATTTCAAAACTATCAAAATAAAATTATTTACATATTTCATTACCTTTCGATAAATGAAGTTCATCTATAATAATTATTCCATATCATTTCGATTGATTTTTATTTTTATATTAAAAGTAATGGAAATTCATACGTACACAGAGAAGACTAATATGTAAATATAAACAATCAAATTATCTCCACTGAATTGATCAATATATATATATATATATATATATATATCGTCATGTTGTTAAACAACAGAAAGGGATACATTAATACCTGTTTTACACAATATCAGCCTTTCTTATGGGTATAAAATATTACAAGTACCATAATAAAAAGTCACAAGTTAGATCCGCTTTCTTTGAAAGTAGTGATGCTCATTTAAAAGTTTAGTCTTTTTAATATATCAGGAAACCTAAAATAAAATTTAATATATAATAATATTTTCAACTGGCTGGGAAATTTTAAGGAATTTTGTTATTCACGGACTATTATATATCTATCCATGGAATAATCTATATATATATATATATATATCCATGGAATGGACTATGTTATACTTCCATAGATATGACTAATTATAATTTTTAGGATTTATTCATATCTCAAGTTAAATTTTTTCAACCTTTCCGTTACGGCCTTGTAAAAGAATAATTGATCAATAAATATTCGAATTTAAAAAAAAATTTTAGCTAAACTGCTGCACTAAAATTTCCATTTCCATTATATTTTGAATAAAATTTTTAAACAAATATTTTAGATTTTTTATAATTTTTATTTTTAAATTAATTGTGGTATATGCAATTTATAGATAGGTCAGTGACATTGAAATAAGCCGACTGATTCTTTCTTTTTAAGCTCATTGAAACAATTATTATTATTATTATTATTCAAGAACCGTCTGCATATTTATTATTTGTACATATATGGAACTACGTCTTTGTTGTAAAGACTAACTTACAACTATTATACGCTTATGCAGTAAAGAGCCTATTACTATTCTCTAAAATATTTTTATAAATTTCATTGTAACTTACTTGTATATATTATAATTAAAGAAAAAGAGAAATAAAACTTGTTAATATGTTGTATTTTACATGCATTTAAGACACGATATATATTATATCCGGTAAAAAAAAAAAAAAAAAAAATTAATAAAATGTAATTTTGAAAAGATTTTTATTGTTGATTATAAATCTTCTCGTGAGTTTAAAAAGATTTTCCTAGGTAATACAAAATATAAATTTTATAAAGTTCCAAAATACAATTATTTTTGCGAGGATTGTTAATTCAACTCCTAGGATGAACAATAGAAATATTATCTCTTCGCTACAAAGATTGGTCTCTATAAAAATTATTACAGAAATATTTAATTGATCGACCGTTCCTGAAATGTGTGGTTAATTGAAACCCGACCACTAGAAAACACGATCTAGTATTCAAATCCATATAAAGGCTATATTGCCTTTATTAGGATTTGAACCTTAGATTTCTCGACTTTCAAATCAGCTGATTTGCAATGACGAGTTCACCACTAGATTAATCCGGTGGGTTAATAGAACATATCCTGAAATTTTGTTACATTCTTTCTTCATGAATCACTCTATAAATAGTATCCTTCGTAACCGATTTTATTGTTTCCTAAGTTTTATATCTGTAGGTTAATAAGAAATACGTTTTCATTCTTCACGTATCTAAAAATAAAATGTGAAGATTTATTAAAGGTTAACTACACATTTAATTAAATTAAAAATAAATCACTTTTTTTTGCAAAACATAGAAAAAGCAAGCGGGTGTATATCGGTATCATTTATACTCGTAATTTTGGATAAATTTATCAGGGATAGTTTATTATGAATTTAAGTTTGTTTTTCTTTCTTTTATCAACAACAGTTAAAACATACACTGATAAAAATTTATTTTACAGCCTTTTTTGCGGTTTTCTTGCACTGATTCAGCAACTTTAACTGAAAGATCCGATTGGGAATTGATTTTTTTAAATCATAATTTTCAAAAGTATATTTCTTTTATCAGTTGGTAAAATTTAGAAAAACTCAAGTCAATAAGATAATGGCATTTTATGTCGATCAATCATTAACGAAAAATAAAAAAATATATATATATTTTCCGCAAATTCCTTTTGTTTTTACTTTTTAATCAAATGAAACTCAATTTGAGCCTATGTTACTTCACGACAAACCTTAGCTTATGTTAAAAAACACACACACACAAACTTACAGTACATTTAGACACGTTTTTAATGTGCAGTAACTTTTGCCAAAAATAATAAAAAAATAATTTAAGCGTTCGATTTTTATATAGGAACGTTTGAAAGATCAAATCCAGCTTTTTCAAACTTTTTTCATCAGCGGATCAATACTTTTAATCTGTAATACCTAGGGCCACAATCAATTAAAAAAATATTTCAATCAAACGCACAAATATTACGCTGATTTATAAATCTATATTGCAAAGGTAAGCCAAAAGGGCGTATCTCATTTCACACTACTTTAAGTTATGGAAGAATTATTTACAGTTTTTTTTTAAGTGATCGCATTTGAATTCTTTCTTGTGTAATAATTTATTAACTTATAGATATACTGTTTCTTAAAAAACTAGGCTGCTAAAACCTTTACTTGGGAAGAAAATTGAAATATGACCGTTTCGATGATGAAATTCTTAAACTGTTGTATACTGTACTCTCTAAATTCAGTTTTGATGTTTTTGACTGCAGTTTATTTATTACAATCTCGACAAAAAATAAATGATTTGATAATATTGGTATTTTATTCCTTACCAAATTAATTGTAAATATATAAAATTATCATAAATTTTGATAACTAATTTTTTTTCAGTCCGCAACTACAAAAATCTTTAAAACAGGTCAGGATGCTAATGTAAGGGGTTTTTAGTTTTTGATTAACTTTATGTTAAATCATAACAATTTTTTAACCTTTCAAGATCAACAATTCCAATTTTAAAACTCATAAAAATAAAACGTCAGGTTTACTGAAATTCACAATATCTATTTTTACAGTTTTTAATTATTTATAGAGAGAATTTAAAGAAAACTTTTGATATATTGCTCGTAATATTAAGTTGACATTTTGTAAAAACTTACAATTTAAAATGTTTTAAAAGCGTACTTCAAATTATGAATGAAAATTTTGTGGTATTTCTAATTATTTTCATTGTTAAATATCCTTTCTGCTTACCCGGTGAATATAGCTACAGTAACAATATTAAAGGAAAAAGTATTTTGATCATATCAAAAATTGGGTATCGGGTTTTTTTTTGCAAATCTATACGTTTTAGTGTCCAACTAATTCATCTAGACCAAAAACCGTAAGTATGTATGTGGGTCGCACGGCTTTCGGCATTATATATCTCAGGAATGACCAAACAATTATCTTCAAATTTCCCTCAAATATTCCAATATATATGGGGCATTGATCATATTAATTTAGTTTTGAAATTCGTTAAGGTATTGGGGAGATATCGTGAAAAAATCAGTTACAATTTTCTTTAAAGACATTTTAAAGAGAAATTTTTATTAAAGCATATTTCTTACCTATAAAGCATATATAAATAGTCCAAAAAAGTTTTTTTTCAAAAAAATCGACCTCATCTTTACAAATGAAACTTATATTTTTGATCTTTTGCTTTATCTGGCTTTGGTTTAAATATTTTTCAAAAATCTTTTGGAAGTTTATACCAGAAATACAGAGTTGTCAAGAAATGACTTTTCCGACTTCACCGGTTGTCATACAATACATTAGTACATTCTTATTGTCATAAAATACTTACCTTAACTTCGCCAGTTTTTTTTTTTTTTTTTTTTTAGGCGTGATTTAAATAATAATAAAATTAATAAAATTATACGGGTATATAAGTAATA
>JAAAKQ030187075.1:0-12143 GCA_010016005.3 Zanna intricata | reverse complement strand
ACTCACTCACTCACTCACTCACTCACTCACTCACTCACTCACTCACTCACTCACTCACTCACTCACTCACTCACTCATTCGCTCGCTCGCTCGCTCGCTCGCTCCCTCCCTCCCTCACTCCTTCCCTCCCTCCATCCCTCCCTTTCCCTCACTCTCTCTTTCCCTCTCTGTTAGGAAAACTTGTTTTTTACTTTTCTGGAAATTATTTTACCAAAACTTTGCTACGAAAATAAGAGTAAAACTTTAGATAATTTCCCTAAAAGATAAGTTTATTAATTTTTAAACAAGCTTTCAACTTAATTATTCTTTTTAGCTACTCGAATAAATGGATAAATTATCTTTTATTTTTAAATAACAAAATTTTCCTAAAA
This sequence comes from Zanna intricata, assembly GCA_010016005.3. Taxonomy (NCBI): domain Eukaryota; kingdom Metazoa; phylum Arthropoda; class Insecta; order Hemiptera; family Fulgoridae; genus Zanna; species Zanna intricata. The sequence goes on along the minus strand of JAAAKQ030187075.1, from coordinate 11,772 downwards.
TTACAAAATTTTAAAACGACTGTATACATTAATTACATTTATTAGTCATCATCTATTGAGGTGAAATTTAAACTAAGTGAAAATGCATTCCACAGTTTTATATAAAAATAATCTAGACAAGGTCGTCCATTAAATAAATTTTTAAACGTCTTCTTTTAATTAATTATTTTTTAATAGAAAATTAATTAAAAATTCTTCATAATCCAATTTAAATTTTTTTTCCTTAATTTGTGTATATATCAATTTCAGATTTTTATTCTACTTTCGTAGACCTAAATTTGAATGTAATTTTAATCATTGAAATCAAGAAACAAAAATAATAATAACCTGTAATTATGTTACTTGAACGATACTGTTTATTGTATTATAATTGAATTAAAATTTGAACTCTCTTAACTAATAGAGCTGTACTAATTAATTAAGATACCAGAGAGCTTCTCAATAATACTATTAAGCCATTTTAAAAGATATCCCTGCATATAAGTTCAGTATTTACCGATAAATTTAATCTTTACGGATTATAGTGCTTAAAACACTCTCTATTGAGGAACTGCGGTATTATTCAACTCTAGTGATTTTTTCATGAACTTCAAATTATTCTCTACGCTGAACAGAAATTATGTATATATGTCAAATTAAAATAAATATTATTTTTCAGCAAATATAATAAATTGTTCCACAAACATAAAAATTAAAATAAATCTTAGAATATATTAGTTATATTATTCCAAACTGTTTACTATTTAAGTTTTAGATTATTAATTTTTTTTATCAAATACACCTGACAGAACACAATTGTTTTTCACATAAAAACTAATTTAATGTAGGATTTGTGTTACAATACGTGAATAAAAATAATAAGACTGGACCAGACATTTACTTGGAGGATTTTTTTTTTATTCTATTATTTGATTGTTTCTTTTAAATATGTTAAAGAAAAAGTCACTAAAAATTCTTTCATTCATTCATGAAATATAAAATCTATCTAAATGATTATACAATACAATAATCATGTAACATTATTAATCCTTAATCATAATTTGATCCTAAAACAATAACATTTCTATGATAAATAAAACCAACTTTGGAATACATAAAATTTTCAAAATACACACACATGCGTGTATGCACACACATGCACATTTGAAAGACACACACAAAGAAAGACTATACCACAAAGCATTTTATTCACTAAATATGGTTTTATTGTCATTAAAAAAGTGATAGTTTTATAAAAATTTCATCACTGATCATCATGGACAAAAGATAATAAATTATTGTTAATCATTTCAAATTGAAGTTTCCTAAATATTTCATTGAGCAAAATGTTAAATCAAAGACTGAATAAAAAAGTATTTTTTCTAATCATCACATCAGATTTTACTAATGTAATTTATATTAACAAATTAAATAATAAAATTAAATAGATAATCACACAAAATTTTATAATAAAAGATTAATTGAAAATCCAAATGCAACTGCTACTAATACCAACCTAAATAATTAATAACTCTTTTAATAATTCTTTTCAGATTCCAGCAAACTAAGCCTAAATCACCTTAAAAATAAAAATCTGAATAACTTATTCAAAAAGATATATTATTGTTCATTTTATAATACAGTACAATAATGAAATTATTTGTAATCTTCAGGATTAGAATTTTTGTTAAATTTTACACAAACATTTATGTAAAACTAATAACGCAGTAGACTATTTAAAAAGCGTAGACCTGCAATTCTTATATTTAAAGAGTAAGACTGTAGATATAAAGTAAGGATGTTTCCTGCATTTATAATTCTACATTGTTTCTCTTGGAGAAGAGGTCTGTTAGGGGCTAATGCAGAGATTTTTTTATCACTTGAATCATATAGCTTTAAGTTTTCGTGTCTGTTTTGTTTCTGGTAAAACGATGAATATTTGACAGACTTTTCTTATTTATATCCATTCTTTATATTGATAGATTTTATTAGATATAGGAAAATTACTTCCAGAATGTATATGGTTAATACTGTAAAATATATCAGGTTATTACACTGATATTCTGTATTAATTTTCTACCATTTGAAGTTTATAAAGTTGTAGTGAAGTATTTTTTTCTTGCAAGTAGTATCTGTTTTATCTTCATTAAAAACAAGGTTAAATTTTTTCTGGTATTCCCAGCCTTTCACCTTTACCTATTCAAAATTTCAGTTTTCCATAATAAATCATCTGCATTCAGGATTCTGCAGCTACATAACCACTAAAAGCCATATTAAGAGTATATGAATAAAGCTATAATGTTTATAATAAATACTAAATTGGATTCACTAGCTACACATTAATCATAGACATAAAAAACATCTACGGACACTAAACACAATAATAAAACTTACCTTTACTCAAATCACCTCACAGAAAGGACAAAATAACTATTATATGCAAATTTTAAGCATAACACTTAAAAAACCAAGATCTTAATGCACTTGAATTATATGAAATTTATAAACACAAATTTGACAAAAAAAAACACATTAATCAAATACATTAAATTTACAGTTTAATTACACATTAAGAGATTTTTTAACTTTCTTGAGATGGGTACCACTAACAGTACTGCTTTCAGAACTTTACTAAAGAAGAAGTTGAATGATTAGTTCCAAAAGGATCTTCTAAAAGAACAGTTCCCATATAATTTGGAAGTGAGTCTTTAATCATTTTTCACAGTTTTAAAATGTTATTACATTTCACAGCAATAATAAAATTTTAAATCTACAGCATTAATTTTTGTTTTAAAGATTAGTTAGTAATTAAATTGAGTTACCATTGCACTGTTTCAGGAAAAAGTACATATTCCAATATAAATGGCTTCAGCATAGCCCTAGGATTACGAGATATTGTATTATTATGTCCTCTATTCTGACTCTACCATATGCATATTTGATAAAGAACTCTTTTGGTAATGCCACCTTTTTTCTAGACCTCAATATAATACAATTAACAACAGTGTTACTGGTGACTCCACCAATGAAGCAGTTGTGTAATTATCTGTGAGAATATCTTGAAGTAAGACACATAATTTGTGGATGAGTAACAACAATTTTTTAATAACTTGAAGTGTTATCAAATTTCTTCATGGTAATTGACAGATTGTATAATAACAGCAAACCCCCCCCCCCAAAAATATTCTATTATTATTAATTCTCATATTATCAGTTTGACATCTTGTGCAACAAAATATTACCTAAGATAATTTACAGATAAATACAATACATGAGGTAGAAGACATACAAGACGAAGTTTTATTTTTTAGTACAAAGACCATAGGTATAAGAAATTTAAACTGCCAAATTAATTTGCAAATGCAAGCTGAAGAAAAAACTCTTACTCAAATCCAAACTCTAAATAATCACAGTATGAAGGCAACAGACAAAATATACAACTATATGACATACTATCATTTCTAGTACTATAATATGTTACAAAAAAATAATCAGTTTTTGATTAATAACAAAAATATGCAACTCAGTAGATTATTAGCTACCACAACGTGTACAATCCTAAGGAAACATTAATAATAGAAATGCATTTTCCTCACTATAAAACTGACACATTATATTCCTTCCAACTACTTTGAGCTTGGAAGATATTAGCTAATGCAGAATGGAGTGAAATGTTTAAAATTTTATCAAGTACTGGATTGAAATATATAGAAAGGAGAGTTGTTACTAACTTACTTTCTGTGATTAAAGTAGACCGAGAAAGAAGGAATATGCCAGTGTAAAAGGAGTAAGATAAAAATTTAGTCTATCCCCATTATTTTTTTAACATATATGCAAAAAAAAGATTAAAAAACTGGTAGCAGAATAACAATCAAAGTAAAACATGTAAGATTTGCCTATGATATTGTTCTTTTAGATGAAATTATTAATGATAGAGATAGTTATGAATGTCATTGATTCATTAATAGATCAGAAGTTTAATTTTGAAATAATTAAGAATAAAATAAAGGTAATCAGATGTAACAAAAAGATTATAATGACAAGATAAATTTTGATAAAAGTCTATTCTACTTATTTTTGAAACTGACATAAACAAATGCAAAGATTGGTGGGTTGTGTTCTTGAACTCGCTGAAAATTTAGTGAAACATTAAAATATTATTAAATTAAACCTACAAATATTAACACAGTTAATTTTTTCAATACCTATAAAATTAAATTGTTTATTTTTCTTATCACTGCTCTTGATGAGTTGTATCAGGAGGCAGACAATACATACAGGAATCTTTCAACCATACTAGAAAATGATTTTTTTTTCTAACCCTGCCTTGTGCTGGAACCGTTTGTTTGCATTAGTGCCAGACATACTTTAGTTGAATTAATATACTAGAAGTTAAAAAGTTTTGTCAGATTAGCATAAAGAAGGAATGCCTTTATATAAAAACAAAATTTGCTAGTACCCGTACATAGTATTAGAGTAGAATTTATTTTAAATTTGTAAAGAATATTCAGACTGAGAAGTATGGATGGGAAAAAAGATCAAACACTTTGAAATTTGGTGTTCCAGAAAAAGGTTGAAAATTGGGTAAATTGTTGAAGTCCCTAACCCACCAGGCTAGACTAGTGGTTAACTCGTCATCGAAAATCAGCTGATTTCAAACTCGAAAGTTCTAAGGTTCAAATCCTAGTAAAGGTAGTTACTTTTATACAGATTTGAATACTAGATGGTGGATACCAGTGTTCTTTGGAGGTTGGGTTTCAATTAACCACATTTCTCAGGAATGGTCAACCTGAGACTGTACAAAACTACACTTCATTCACATGAAACATATCATTATCATTCATCCTCTGAAGTAATACCTTACGGTGGTTCCAGAGGCTAAACAGAAAAAAAAAAAGATTGATGAAGTTTAAAATAAAGAGGGTCTTGAACAAAAGAAATCTGCAGAAAATTCTTCCTAGAAGAATTAAGTTGGTAGATTATGTATTGAAGTATAAGTGATCAGTTAATTTTATGATGATAAGAAGGATAGAAGATAAAATCTATTGGGGGAAAATAAAAGATTAGCAAAGACAAAGAAACAGCCAAATAATTGGTGGTTATTCATAAAGGTTGTTCATATAAAACCTTCTGCACCATTCATCAGATGTCATATCTGGTGAATACATAATCTGATATGATCTTAAATTTAAAAATAATTATCATGAATACATTTGATGGTAATTATTAACTCTTAGAAGACTTCATGTTTTTACTCAGTTTTCAAAGTAAAGTAAGCAGATTTTAAAATGTGAAGAGTAACAACTTGGAAAATGAGAAGTAAGGTTTATCCAGAAACTTTAAAATTAAGAAAAAAATATAAGAAAGGAATAGATAATAGGAACATTAAAAGCAGAATAAAATTAAACCTCTCAAGATTTTTTACCACAACTTTTTTACATTAATAATTTACAAATTCATTAAAAAGGATATAATTTGTCTAGTAGTCTCACAATGCTTCCACTGTGAGACCAACTACCAAGTCATGATGAGAACAAGCACCATGACTTACATTATACAACAACAAGCACCTAACCTAACATTATAAATAATTAGAGAAAGTAAAATGCACAAATTAGAGAAGAATTTCAGGTTTTTTAATATCAAATAGTTCAATTTTATTAATATGATAGTGAATCTACCAATCATCTGTCTAAGTCCACTAATTTTTAAATATCCTACTGAAAAAAAAAAATTCTTTATAAAATACATACCAGCCTCACCAAAAAAGCTTTGCTTTTTTATATTGTCACTTCCATTGCCCATCATAGTCAATTTTGCTTTAATTTTATGTTTCTTAGTCAAATATCTGGAAGCAGGTGCTGCCAGTTGCATCGCAAATACAGTAACACTTTTTTGGTTGAGCCATCACACTATATATCATCATACCCCTTAAAAAATCAAATTTCAAAAAACCCAAAAATGGTTTTTAGATATTTATCTGATTATTTGGAAGCCCAAATCTATTGAATATCTTTTTTAGTATAATAGGAAATGGGAAAAATTTATTTGTAATGTTCAAAATTTTTTTATCTTTCACCTCATTCAAAGTCGAATTTTAAAAAAATCCAGAAATTTGTTTTTAGATTTTCACGTTAAGATTAAATATTCACACAAAAAACTAAAAAAATATTCAAACTGAATTTTTATTTGTTACCAAGAAATTTAAAAAAAAAGTAAATTTCATTATACTCTACTTCAACGCTTTAAACTTGAATCTCAAAGAATTCTTTCTTAGTATGCACCTACACCCTAAGAAGAACATGTATACAAATTTTCATCAATTATTTTTAGTAGTTTTTGTTGGGCGTTTATTATGAATCCCTCACATGTTTTTTTTGTACATATTTAGACATTTATTAGAAAAAATGTATTTAGAAAATGTGGTTTTTTTTTTTTTTTTTTTGTTTTTGTTTTACCTCCGGCAAGAAAATGTGGTAAATACAATATTGTATTAAGGGAAAATTCAGTACATTATATATATTGAACTTCTGAACTAAAACTTGAATAAAATGTAAACTATTTTTAAAAAGTTTTTAACCTTTCAGCAGGTGTGCTACACAGAATCAAACGACGAGCAGGCACGCATTGAACTTTTTACAACAATTGTTAAAATCTGTTATTACCAACATTTAACAATATTAATTTGTTTAATAAGTTATTACATTTCAAATATTATGGTTTTAATTTATAATATTTTAACAATACTACATTTTTTATGGTAACATAGCTGTTAGAAAAGTGCAAAAATAAGAAAGGTGTTTAATTATAATTTATTTAAATTAAAATGACTTATATGTAAAAGTTAATTATTGAAAATACAGAAAATATGATTACATATTTACAATAAGAGTTGTCAATCGTCATTTTGTCATCCCGAAATGCAAACTACAAACTACCTATCTCCCTTGCTTTGTTTGGTTGAAATGATAGCGGAATTTGTGCCTTATTCTTTTTCAATGTGCCAATCATTGTTATTCCTTTTTTGAACGTAGTTTCAACCAAAGGTATGCTGGTGTATCAGTTATCAGTTGTCAAATTTTTACTAGATTTTTTAATTGGAATGACAAGCCTTTTAAGATCTGAATTGAGGTATTGTCAGCTTGATAGGATCCCAGTGGCTGCTTCCCAAAATAGATCTCTAAATTAGTCAAAAAAGTTTTCTATTGCACAATGCAAACATTTTCAGGCCACATTTGGTCAGCTTGGATGGCACGTATTGCACAAAGGAACACTGACCTTTAAAGGGATGCAACATTTCATCGATAGTAATCAGCTTGATAAGTTTGTAACTATCAATACAATTTCTTACAAATGGATCCAAAATAAACCTAATTGCAGCAAGTTTATTTACCTTACAACGCTCATTTCTTGTTGCCAAATCATCAAATCTGATGCAATGAAGCAAAAACAAGAAACGTTTATAGCTCATTACACTCGTAGCTCTCTCCATCTGTATACCTATTCCATTATTTGCCTAGATTTCTTATACATTTGTGTGTTTACCTTTTCTTAGACCAATCCAATAAAGAAGACCCAATAAGGCGAGAATTTCATTACGATTAGTCTGTGAGCCATCCCTCTCCCTTTGATAATTTTCAGAAATCTGAATAATATACATGTTAGTATATTTTATAATATTGTCTACCATATTCATATCCATTATTTTCAAAAATGCTTGTACTTCAATTTTTATATCCCATATTTTGGTCCAGGAAACTTTTTGACAATATTTTTACAGAAGGTTTTGAATTTGCCTTTACTTGCATTGTGCACCAAATGGTTTCAAAGTCTTTTGCGAGTATAAATTCCTCAATTTCAGTCTCAACAAGACAATCTTGATTATTAGTTTAACCTTCTAACACAGTATCATTGAATATTCATCGTATTCGATATGTTCATCACTAAGAAAGTCATTATTACCACAATATGCATTGTCATCATCATCTGAAAGTTCCTAAAGAACTCATGGGATGCCACTTAAATTTAATATATCTGGCCATAGCACTAAAACATTAACAAACAATAAACTAACAATAAAACTGTACAATATACTTACAAAATTATTAAAGTTGTAAGTGAAAAATGTCACACGAGTAGGTGTGCATTGTAAATAATACAACACACTCCTGGAAGTGATACTAACACTGTGTTATAATACAACACTCCCCCGGAGATGGGTATCTGAGTATTGAGGAGTGGTGGGTTGCTGAGTATTGAGGAGGGGAGTATATCCATGCAAGGGTGGTAGTGGAAGATAAGAGAAAGGAATACATGTATAAACTGGCTTTCTAAATTCACAGAATCGGCCTGCCCATGCAATAAATAATCACTGTTTTTTTTTTTTTTTTTTTTTTTTTTTTTAACCTCCGGAACTACAGTTAAGTATATCTTCAGAGGATGAGATGAATGAAATGTAGCGTGTGTGAAAAGTGCCATGCCTGACCAGGATTCAAACCCGGGACCTCCGGATGAAAGGCAGAGACGCTACCAATAATCACTGTTGTAAAATTTACAGCACACCTGCTGGAAGGTTAAACAACAAATAATATCTGAATGTCCTTAAACCCTTCATTAGGGTTTCAGTATTTTTACACAAACAAAAGATTTTCCCCCAGTCCTCAATTTAAATCTCTTCTAGACTGCACAATGTTTATTTTTGGTTGTATGTTTATAAATTTGTTTGTTGTCTATAAACTATCTTGTGACTATTTTTGAGGTAATTCCAATCTCTTGTTGGCTGTACACTACCTTTCTATTAACTTTGTGTGTTATATAAAAAATTTTAGATTATTTTGTATTTTGTTCTTTGTACTACCATTTTGAACCGTGTGTTGATGGGAAGATACTTTCAATTTCTGTAACATAAATATGATAATAAACATTACTATCTATTTAAATTTCGCGCGCAAATAGTGATTCGATTTCTACCGAGCAACTGTACCTCGTTGAAACTTGAAAATATTAACATTTTATAATCTAATAAATGAATAGATTATAAGAAGTCTGTGTAAGCAGCTTTTTAGTCCTGTATTATTTATAAATGTTAATAATTAACGTAATTGCCACGGACAAATTCACACTCATTGATACTGAAATATTATATGCATGTTTATTTAAATTTAAAAGTAGATATAAGACAATAATTTTTTTAAAAATACAATATGATCAATATTTTTGTTGATTAATATGATTTTCTTTATACAATACAAAATTTTTATGAATAATAAAATTAAGTTATAATATATTCAGACATACATCGCTCGTTCACACGGCTCTTCTCTTTAACATCTTTGGTGTCATTTCATGAAACAGTACCATAACCTAAACGTGTGTTTTTTTTAAATTTTTTTTGTATGCGTTGCGGTATTGAGTTGCTCTGTAAAATTTCCTGTAATTAAAAATATAATGTGTAAGAAAATTGTTATTTGAAAATATTATTTGTTTTACCAGTAATTCCTTTAATAATGGCGCACCATTCTTTTATCAGTTTCCAAGAATTTTTAAATAAAGAGCAAGATATTAGAGAGGTTTGTTGAAATATGAAAATATTTTTTTAACTTAGATGGTTATATTTATGGAATTTTTTATGATGTGCACATTTAGTATATGTGTAATATTTTCTATAATTTTAAAGCATATTATGCAATCATCTGTTGTAAAAAAAATTTAGATGAAAATGGTTTCACTTTAATGAAGGAATCTGTAAATGTAATTTAGTTTTGTTGGCCATTGTTATTCTGTAGTAGACATTGAAAGATTTATTTTTTTATGTTGTTACAATATAGACAGTTACTGGAAACAAAAATTTGTGTTGTGTAACTAAGTTGCTAGTTAAGACCTATTCACTGAAGCCTTAGTGTTGTATATATTGTACTTCAAAGTTTATATTGTATAATCTACAATGTACGATTATTGACTTCGATTTGAGGAGTGTCAAGAACACAAAAATTTACAAGTTAAAATCTGTGTTGAACTAACATGTTTTTGCTTGCACTTTATCCTTATCATTAAATTCTCTGTAAATCCAATACTCAATTATTTTTTGTTGATTCTTATAAAAAAATATTTTATTAATATATGTTTTGTATTGTATTTTTCAACATATTGTCATTTGTGAGTTCAAAAAATATAATTAAATGAATGTTTAATGAGGTTCAATGTAATTGCATCCATTTCTATGGGGTAGCTAAATAAATAAATCTTTACAGTTTAAAAAACTACAAGTAGAAAACCTTTACTGATATCTTCATTGGTTAGAGATCAGCAACTTAGTGTTTATTTACTGTTGATCCACAAATCCTCTACTGTACTTTTATTGAATCCGAAGACCACATCAGATTTAAAGGGATAATTTTTTTTAACAATCTTTAATCAAACAATTTTTTGCATTTCTATTAAAATTGCACTATTCCCTGCATTTTTTAATTAATATGATTAAATTTTTTATTATTACTTACATATAGCAGGTATAATTTTTTTGTACAAAGTGGTTTCAGGCTCAGCCCATCACCAGGTACATTATGTTAATCCTTAAATTCCACATATCTTTCAAAATTAATATGTAACATTAAAATCAGATTGATCATGTATAAATTTTGTAAATTATAAAAACAATGTGACATTTCAAATCGTCACTATTTTTATTTATTCTTTTTATCCCAATACAGATTGGGACCAGTTAAATACCTGTTTTCTATAAAAATTCAATTGATAATATTAATAATTTAAAGATACTTTTTGTCATTTCCTGCCCTATCTGTTTTTGTTCATTTATCAGTCTGTTGTTAATATTCTTAAAGATATATATATCCTTAGATAATATTAATCTCCTTCCTTTGTTTATTTGCTTAATCAGTCTTACAATATTGTGGTCTGGAAATGTATGTTTACTTTTTAAACAATGAATTGTCATATTTGGTTAATAAATTTTGGGTTTTATGCTTGCATTTCTATAATTTTTATACCTTTTAAAAGTAGATTTTTTCATTACTCCATTATAGACTTTATTGGCAAGAAATACATTTTATTTCATAAATGCCATTTCCATATAACTTATTTTTTATTAATGTTTATATGTCAGTTTGTTTTATTTATATTTTACTTGGATATGCAATACCTATATTATTTGTACCAAATAATCTTGCTATTTTGTTAATGCTAAAGTTAGTTTTATAAAGAAGGGTAATCCATTTAGTAATTTTTTTATTTTGTTTTGTGTTATTATTTGTTGTGTTCATTATATTATTAATATATTTATCAGTATATCTGTTTTCTTTATTGATCTGTTTTATGATAGATATTTCCCTATTTTTCAATTCTTGTTGAATATGTTTATTCTTTAATCTGTTACAAAAAATATTTGAAGTAGTGTTTTTTTATGGTATGTGATGATTTGTCTGTAAGGTAATAACTTCACTAGTTTTTGTAATTTTCCTGTAAAAGTGTATGATTATTTCATGTTTGTTTTTTTGTTAGTTTTGAGTTCTAAGTAATTCATTTTATTATTTACCTCTTTTTCAATAGTAAATTAAATTATTTGATTGACTTCAATAACTCATCCACATTAGTGTTTTTGTTTATTACAAAACAATCCTCTATATATCTCCTGTAATAAAAATTTATGTCATTGTTTTTAAAGTGTTACACACATTTTTGTTAAATTCTTATTGGAGCTGGCCTCCGTGGCCGAGTGTTAGCGTCTCGGCTTTTCATCCGGAGGTCCCGGGTTCGAATCCCGGTCAGGCATGGCAT
>JAAAKQ030187042.1:0-12143 GCA_010016005.3 Zanna intricata | reverse complement strand
TATATATATATATATATAGAACCATACACTGTACAAAAATTCTCAGAAAAATCAAAAATATATATATATATAATAAATCTTTTTTTTCATACCAATAATAAATTTAAAAAATAAGAAAATAAACGAACAAGCAATAAAATATCTTAAAGCTGTTTTTTAAGCTGTTGTTATTAAGTTGGAATATTGGGGTAAATTTCATCTTAACTTGCTCGGTAGTGACTTTTTTTGATGATCTAATTAATTGATGATCTTAATTATTTTGTAGAATTTGTACTATTTCCAGGCTGAAGAATTCGAATATATGTTATTCTTCTTGTTTCTGTTTTTAATAAAAATAATTATAATAAAAATAACTTATCTGCATTCATTATTTAATTCATTTATTTGTATAATACGGGTTTCTTTTTTCATTTTTAACTTACTTTCATTAATTTTCTGCATTTAAAAAAAATGTCATCCTAATAATAATAAAACACACATTTCAGTGAAAAATATTTTATAAAAACGTTTAATTGCGTTTTATGGAAAGAAAATTACAGAATTAAAATTTCATTTGATGGACGCATTTTTTACTAAAACAAAGATGAATTTTTTAGTTAATTTTATACATAAAGCAAAAAAACCACGATTTTTATAAATAATTTTTTTATTTAGTTAATAATAATTAATTGGGTATAAATTGATGGATCAAATTATTAATGATGTCTACTTAAAGACTTCCAAGTGAATGTTTTGATCACACTTATAACATTGTGGCTGATAGTTACTTTGGATCGAAGGGAGGAGTAATTAAATTTAAATTTGCCTCGTAAATAATTTTTGGGCCAAATTGAGCCAGTAAAATGATTGAACCACCTACTTTCCGCACATAGATTAATTTTCACAAAATACTTCAAAAAATCAATAAAAAAATGCAATATGTTAATGGTTGCACGCAAACTATTAAGATAAAATATGTCTAGTTATTGTATTAAAATATGTAACTGTATGTAAAGAATAATATATTCAAAATTATACCACTTTATTCTTTCTCATCACAACTATTAAAAGCACAAATAATATTGTAGGGTTTTTACAAAATAAATGTTTAATAAATAGAAAAAAATATAAGAGTTAGATTTACGCTAAACTTTTACTCCATAAAAAGCCGCGTAATATAATTTTCTAAAAGATTTTTTACTTTAAAAATGAATGTTAACTTATTTAAATTTTTCTTCCCATCCTAAAACTTACACCTATAAACTAACACTATATTTCCAGTTGGACCGATATATAACATCATTATTTATATCTTATACCGAGGAGCGTCGCTAGCGCCCCCTCTGACAAGTATGACAACTTGGCAAAGAGGCGGTGATGCTACATGTATAGTCTTTAACATAGGAATTTTTCGACACCCTTCGTACCTTCAAATTCATTTTAATAAATTACAATTATTATAGATATAAATTGTACTTTAAAAATCCTGAATAAAAATGTAATCAGCGCAAAACAGTATTCTGATTAACATTCTTCTTTTTTTACTGGTGCTCATCAAAGTTCCACAGCAACTATAAAAATAATCAGACTCAGAAGTAGTCCGCCCGAGATCAGCTGATCCTGATCGGTCAAGAAATCGACTCAACAAATTTTCATCAAATTTTAAAATGCAAATCTAAATCTCATTGAAACTGATGTAGTTTGAAGATATTTACCCTCACATTTTTATAGTTAGGATATATTATATACATAAAAAACACATAAGTTCAAATACTTTTTATGACTTAATATTTGTATTCTACATTATTCACGCATACAACCACGCTTTTCAAAAACAGAAATTTGTCTCCTCCGGATCTATTTTTAAATCTATTAAATTAAGTGATGTTCTTTGTATTTTACAAAAATGATTATTTATGAGGAAGTAAGTATGTCTTTATGGTACGACTATTTTGGGGATTAAACTTTTATTTGATAAATTGCCTGCTACATAACGTTTCCTTTTTATTTCAATATAAGACATTTTTATAAATTCTTCATAAAACTCTATGGACAATACCATCTTAAACTCTGTACAAAAAATGAAACCAAAAACATTATGTCAAGTATTTTTCATGCTTCATATAAAACGTATATTGAACACTGTTCACGAATAAGACCATGGTTTTTCAAAACAAAAATTTTTCTCCGAATTTATTTTCGAAACTGGTGTTCATTGATTTTTTAGGAGCAAGTATAACTTGATCTACATGGAACATTATGGGAAATTTCATGTTCACACTACGCAAAAAATGAAATCAAAACCCATTCTGTCATCAAGCTTAAACTTTAATTCCATCAGTTCCTACAACATGAAATTTCCATAATATTTCAATATGCCTTTTTTTCTGTAAACCATTTACATATTAGATCTCAATGAAACAGATTTGATGAACAAAATTAGTGACTTTTTAAAAATATTAAATAGTATTCTTATTAATGGATCGTATCTTACTAATTCATCATGTAAAATTAGTTGCATTTAAAAACAATATGTCTCGTATTAAAATGTGTTCGATGTAGAAAAAAAGAAATCGGTCAGAAAACCCTCATCATTACACGATTTATTTTCAATCGAAAACGAAAAAGACTTTAACCATATTTGAGTGGTCCTTGGACTTTGACCGATCCAGTATGGCCAAAGTCCCGTGTATTTTCGATTGAAAATAAATCGAGTAACGATGCGGGTTACTTAGTCAAGTTCAATTTCGGAACCTGAAAAACATTCGGTTTTCCTGATTCCGGAAAAATTTACACCAATCTAATTGGACAGCAATACTAATCGTTGTAATTTTATTTATTCTCTTTAATGTTATCTATGTTTAGTACGCTTACCTTTCTTAGCTGCATTCTTTTGTCTCTTTTTGACGCGTTTCAAAACCACCCCATTATCAAAACTTATTGTATTGATACTTTATATTTCTGTTAATCTTATATAGCGTCAACGCCCCTCCCGACATTTGATATCATACCTTATCTCGCTTTCTTGTTGTTCATTGGCTATTCTTAGCCAGTATTCTTAAAATTAATATATTAATTAAGATAATAATTAATAGTTATCTTAAGTAGTTATTAATAACTACTAAGGGGATTATTTTATTTTTTATTAAAAAAAATTTTTTTTTATTATTATTTTTTTTTATATTAAATTATATATTATAATATATATATATTAATATTATATATATAATATTTATATGAATATGAGCTTTCTATTCTTAGAATATGGTTATTCTTATCTTTTAACAGTAATTACTAAATAAACAAGAAAAAGGCCAGATTAGACATGACGTCAAATATAGGGAAGGACGCGTAGACTGAACGCTATATAAAATATAATATAAATATGAAATATCAGTACAACGTGTTTTGACAATGGAATGATTCCGAAACGCGTACAAAAGAATTAAAAAAAGACAAAAAAGGAAAGCAGTACTAAATATAGAAGCTATAGTGTGATCTTAGCAGAAAAGATAATAGTAACTATTACCTTAACAATTTTAACTTGTTTATTTTATTGCCGTTTTCATGTTTTTATTACGTGTAATTCATTATTACATAATTAGTAATGATTCCACTAAATTAGATGCACAATGCTTGTTTAGAATTTTTTATTGTTTCAAATTTTTAAATTCTTTTTTTTTACGAGTGTTTGTTCGCAGTGTTGAATAATACTGTTAGTATTACTATTAAAAATAACTTGAAATTGGCATTATATGTCCAGTTCCTGTACAAGTTCACCACCTTCTCTATCTTCATTAGAACAGTCACTTTCACTACCGCTGTCTAGATGTATGAAAAATTTAACCTGTATATCGTTAATTAACGGTACCATCGTCTTTTACCGAGTTGCAGCTTTTTTTTACAGGTTCATATAAGGTTTCCAGTCGTCCTTCTTTCAATTTTTCCTAAGCGAATATTTTAATACCTGACATAGAAAATATTGTATATCGTTTATTACTACCAACATATCTTTTCAGAGACAACCATACCTTCTCGATCGCATTTAAATAGAAATGTTAATGTGGAATATTAATGTGATAGTCATTTTTTTAATAGTTCATCGAAATATTAAAATATTTTTGAATTTCTATGTGATCTCTGTCATACAATTATTGTTTAATCATTGCTTTATTAAACGGAATATTGGTCTTTTCTAAACAATAATTCATGCCACTTTTTCTGTCATTTGAATTCAGAGGCTTCTGTAGAAGTGAACTGTGATATGGCACTTAACGTTAAGAACCCCTGATTACGTTGGAGGGAAACCAAGGAATTAATTTTACAGATGCCTACTGCATGAAATTGTTGTTGTTGGCGCTATCTTTTTTCTGAAGAAAAGGGCTTAAGGTTTTGTAATGACATTTCTTCTCTTATGGAAACACTTTTAATGAACATAACCCAACAGAATTGCCTTTGTTCATTGATTTCTCTAAAGTTAGATTAAAAGCTGTGCTTCTGCATAGTGGCAATAAATGTAGAATTCGGTGCAAAAACGGGGCAACTCCAGTTTAATTTTTTTTTCTGGAGAAGCAAGAAACTAATTCGTTTTTTCACTGAACCAATAGAGGAGGCAGCATTCTCATGTATATAAAATATGTTTGGGAACACGTGGCTGTCTCGTTTTTGCACCAAACGAAAGATCTCGCTATACTGAATCATAATATGGAAAAGTGGAGCTACCTCCTTTTTGTACCGATTTCTTCAAATTCGCATCAGTACCTGTGGCTCACTCTGCTAGTATGAAACAAACATATGAAAACTTTAAATTTATATTGGAAAAGCTTTAATATGTAGCGTATGAATGGAATATTTGTGGTGATTTAAAGGTAATTGCACTTATTCTCGGCCTGCAGCCTGATTACACAAATGTTTTGTGTGAGTGGGATAGTAGGGACAGAAAAAAAACATTTCATTTTAAAAGAATGGCCTAAACGCGGATCACTTATTCCTGAATAGAAAAATGTCAAACATGACCAATTGTGTAATCTTAAAAATGTGTATCTTTTTCCATTATATATAACTAGAATTAATGAAGAATTCATAATATAGTATAGGAATATTATAAAATAAACAGAAATAAAACCATCAATGTCTAATATAATTTTGTAACGGTCAGTGTAAAATTATATGCAATAGTATGTATTGCCATTTCCAAAATCGTATCTTCTCTACCTTTCTTTGGGATAGTTCTGGATTTGAATCCCGTTCAGGCTTGAAATTTGTCATATGTTACAAAATTCATATTTCATAAATATCTGTAATCGAATGGGGTTAGCCTGTAATTGCTGAAGTACATAAATATTTTTCTTTTTTTTAAATTTATTTCTTTAGTTTATATGTAGAAATTTTATAAGTGTATTCTTCACATTTAAATACTTAAAATTAATAAAACACAAAAAAAAAATTAGTTCTAAATTAAAATAGATAATTTATTTAATTGGGTCGTTACAATACTATTCCGGTTTATTGTAACTATATTAGCGTTTTTGGTTTGGTAAGCGAACTCTACAAATTAATTGCAGAATGCAAAAATATTTAAGTTCAGCTAATAAGTAACACTTATTTAAAAAGTCGTCAGCAGAGTAATATTGTTCCTATAAGAAGAAATTTTAAATAAAGTGATAAAACATTTTTCAGATCGTTAGGTATTTTATTAAAAAAATAAAATTAGGTAGTTTTTCCTTATAGAGGTAATATGTTCTGTACTATTTTTTTTTATACGGAGTGATTCAGGAGGAAAAGAGAAAATATGGGAATTGATTCTAGAGATTGAAATAAGGAAAAACATTTATGCGTAATTTATTTCCGAAAACGCTTTGTTATCAAGCTACTACAACTAGCGAATAATTTCCCGCGAATTTCAGTTCCCCCGATGAATATTCAATATATTAGGGATAAACTTGATGGTTTCTTAACCTGAAAATTTGAAAGAAAAAAAAATAGGTCTCAAAACTGTATCACCCGTAATTTTCATATCTAACTTAAAAAAAAAAAATTCGGTGACAAAAAACACCTTATTTAGGTTTTAAGTAGTAAACAAAATGTTTGAAGTCATATTTAACAAAATTATTGACTTTGTTAAATTACTAATAAATTCGTAAATTTTATTTTCAAAATTTACAGAGAATTTAATTATGAGAAAATTGATGCAATAAAGTCTAAGAAAAACAAAAACTATCAATATTATAATTAAAAACATAACAGAACAAAACCTACAGAAAATTTTATGAATTTATAAAAATTAAAAAAAGTAGTTTTTTAATACATTAAATTTATACCTTTGAAAAATTAAGTTGGCAACACTAACTGTACACTTCGAAATTAATTTGAATACTGCTCATTGTTGTCATAAAATTGTGAAGTGAAAATAATAAACTTGAGGCGGTTTAGTTATTTTTTATATAATTTTGATTGTGTTTGATAATCTAATTATGTAGTGATTTTATGTTAATTATACAGTGAACTGTACCTACATTTTTCCAACTAAATCTGAATTTAAAAAACTAAAGTTTTTTAAAATTATTTGTTTTGAAAAATAAATCTCTCATTAATGCAGAATATGTTGATATGAAATTTTGGTAAGATTTTTTGCGATGGATATGCTCCTGTTACGTGGGAAGGATACCGACTTAGATATTCCGGAGAAGTAGTTTCAAACCATTAAGTATTTTGTAGAATTTTTAATAATCTTCGTTAAATACAATTTCCAGCGCTCATGATTCATCTGAACCGTAAAGACATTCTTTACGTGTATGGCCTACAACAAGCAGGCGAAAAATTTCTACACGATTTAACATTCCGTATAGTACACTATGATAGACTTTCATATTCACAGACTGCGTCCTTATTATGTTCAGAAAGTTCAACAACTTCAGCTTGATGGCCATGCCAGAAGATTGCGGTTTTTTCAATAGGTTAACAATAATTACTATTTAATTCCGTTCATACTATTTTCGGACGAACATACTTTTATCTGAAATATCACAAACAACACAGGGAATTCACATCTGTGTTAGTGTGGTGTGGAATTCACATTTGTGTAGTTGAACAAAATTTCCTGCAACGATTCTCGGTGAACGTTCGGTGTTGTATGATTAATGAAAACCGATTAATAAGCCATTTTATATTAGAACAACACATCTAGGGAGGAAATCATCTGGATTTTTGTTAAATTTTGTTCTGTTTTCTTTCTAACAATAAAGATAAATTTGTTACGTTTTTCGTAGACTTTATTATACCAGTTTTCTTAAAATTAAATTCTTTATAAGATTTTATAATAAAATTTACGCATATATAAGTCATTTAACATAGTTAATGCGCTTCAAAGAAAAAACAACGTGTTTTTCGTCACCGAATTTTTTTTACGTTGGATCTCATGAAAACTACAGATATAGTTTTGGGATCTATTTTATTCAGTTTTACAGGTCAAAAACATAAGAAATTATAAGTTTACTCCTTATATAACGCCTTAAGAATTTCAGTATGATCTTAATTTCACCGGGGAACTGATATCCGGACGAAATATTTCGTAGTCGTAATTCGATAACAAATAATATTCAGACATATATTTCTATGGACCTTTTTCCTTATTTTAAGCTCTAGAATCAGTTCTCAAATTATTTCTCTAAATTATCCCTTTCCTCCTGAATAATTTTGTAAATAATGTTATCCGATTTGTACAATTCAATATTTTTGTTTTTACAAATAATATCTAATTTCTTCTTTTGTTCGCTACTAAATTTTTTACTTTAATAAATATAAATTTACGGAAATGTAAGAAATTTAAAATTGATTAAAAATTAGTAAAGAAAAATTTATTAGAAAATGTAAACAGTTATTAAATAAGAATGAATCTTTTCTTTTTTTTTATTATCTTATAAAATTAAATTTTATGTATTTAGAAATCATAAAAAAACAGTTGTAATAATTCTGTTTTCTTCTAAAACAGTTGTAAGAATTACTTAATAATTTTTGAGGAAAAAATAACAAAGAAACGTAATGTTAAGAAATAAATTGGATAACCAAAAGATCTCAGGTAATTTATTATTATTATCTTGCTATATAGAATAAATATTACACCTATAAATTTAAGTAAGATCGCAATAAATTTTGTAACAAACAACGTGGCTTGGATTCCAGTATTCAAACCGATTGCCTATCTGTTATCGAGCATTATCAATTATTAAACTCAATACAATACCGAGGGTACAACCCTGTGCACTGTAGTTGTACATATATACATGTAACTCCTAGCTACTGTTTTCACTGGACAAACACATAACTTAGAGGAGCTATTCACTGCACGACACTGAATAGGCGGTATTAACCATAAATTTTCTCACCGATTCTGTTTCTTGATTTTAATAATTTAACTATCTAAAACATTGTTTTACGATTCTTGGTGAGGATGAACTTTTATATGGTAAGATATTAAGTTTTTCCTGAATTTAACTCGCATGTATTCACGTAAGCGCGAATTTATATTGAATTCAATACACTATATCGTAATTTTATTGAAACACGTATATTCTACTTTATTCCATTATTTTAAAATTTATTTTCTTTTATAACGTAATAAGAAATAATATGATACTACTAAACTTATTTATATTATTATTATTATTATAATTCAAGAAAAATAGAAAATAATAACAAAAAGACAGTAAATGGAAATGGTAGCAAAAAAAATTAAATGCTGTTTAATTTTGCTCACATTCTTAAAAGTCTTGTTTTGAAAATATAGAAAAAAAAAATGTTTTGTAAAACGTTATTCAGAATTTTAAAGCTTATAAAATTTACTTAATATTTTAGTTGGGTTGGTGATACCGGTGATTATATGAAAAGTTTTATTATTCAACGAAATGAGTTTATTATTCAACAGATATCAGTCGCATCATATTTTTATTTGCAGGGATATATACCATTCTCGGGGGGAAATTTCTGAAAATTATTTTCAAAGGGGTGGAACCCACCCACTCCACTAATTCTACCTTAACTGAAAAATATTAAATGCCAATGATAACATGTAATTAATTATATTACTTGACAACCTGAAAAAAAAAAATGAATTCTGGTGAAATGGTAAATATTCTGGTGAATAATAAATAATGAGCGAAAAGAAAATTAAAATCCGACCATCCCTTCGCTCGTAGGTGCGAAAAACCATTTAAGGTATTACTTTTTGTTAGATTTCATTCCACCAAAAATAACTATAAAATTACGTTATATAACTTTTTAAATCATTTGAAATAATCATAACATGTAAATTACAACTATGAAAATTATTTTTCAAATTACCAGCACAAAATTTCGCTCTTAAATGTTTTTTAAATTTCAAGGGTTGAAAATTTATTTTTTTAAAGAGACGATTTAGCTTGGACTCCTCCATTGAAATGCCCTTTGAATGACAATTAATCTAGTGCAAGTAAAATAAAAATTGGTTCACTGGTATTGAAGTTGTGATTAAAAATGCGGTTTTTTTTAGGTTATGTTGGAATCCAGTATTACTGATCCAAAGCATTAGGTCTGAAATCGTCCGTTCTTCTTAAAAAATACGGGTTTTACGTTTCTTCAGCCTTGAAATAACGTACAAACAGACTTAATTATAAAATCAGTTAAACATGCGAAAAACCAATAGTCAGATACATACTTCTTTCCTGGTAAGATGTTGAAAAATTGGTTACCAATAAACTTCATAATTAAATTCATTATTAATTAATTTAATTCATAATTAATTCATTAATGAATAATTTTTAACCAAAAAATAATTAATACTTGAATTCTAATGACTATCTATGCCATCATTCATAAAATAAAATTTTCATTATTACAAAGCAATCAATTAAATTTAATTCAATTAACAATTGGATATTTTGAGTTCAAAAGTTAGCAACTGCACTCTACCCATTGTTAGTGTTTAATTTTTATAACGAATTAACTATGGTTGAAATTTTGCGAAACGTAGTAGCAAATCCTCAAAGCTGGATTCGTAAATTATCCCGTAAAACTGGTTCCTAAAACTGGTAGACTGGTATCCGTGAAACGGGTTTCTTATGGTTTTGTTTTCACAACATTAAAATACAGTGTTACTGTATTAATTCAGTAATACCGTATCCCAACATAACTTTAAAAAAATAAATAAATAAAAATAAACACACTTTTAATCATAAGTTCAATACAAGCGAACCAGTTTTTATCTTATTTGTTCCAAATTACTTGTCATTCAAAGGACCTACCAATGAGCTGTCACAAGTTATATCGTCTCATTTAAAAAAAATAAGTCTTCAACCCTTGAAAATTTAGAAAATATATAACCTTTCGTTAACAATTTTTTCTCACTTTTCACACCATGAAATACCAAATTTTTTTCCAGTTATTATTTAACTTATGTATTTTATTTTTAACATGTAATACTGATAAGCACTTTTTACTAAAATATGATTTTATTTTTAATTTTTGGGTTAAATTTCGACCCGGGACATATTGTCCTATTGGTATTTTTGAGTGGGATTATATTTCCCATTGATGGCTGTTAGAGAAATAAAAAAAAACCAACTTCTTCCAACATTCACTTTTATTTGACATGATTGAACTTTTAAGAAAAAAATAGAAAACTATTATTTTATAAATACAACGAACTTAGTATAAAAATGTAAAAAATACAAAAATTCACTAAACGAAAAACATGACAATTAGAAAAAATGAAATAAAAATACAATCCATGTTGAATACAGTGTAGTCTGTTTGAAAGTGTAAAGTATTTAGATGCAATACTAAATTCTTATGCATGGTAGGAAGTAACAGTATTTGCATAACATTATTTTGTATATTGCACTTGTAGTTCTTTTTTTTGTTTCTGATTTTTCTTTTGCACATCCTCTTCGGGAGTATCCTTCCACTACAAATAGTCTTCCACATTTTTACATTAATTTAGATCTAGATGACCGGCTACTGCACTTCTTTCGTTTAATTTTACAACTTTCCTTACCAGTGGCCATCAGTTTTTCTGCAAGAGGTATGAAGTATTGCTACAGTGTAACATTTTTATATTTTATTTATTACTTCATTGAGATAAGTGAATAGACCAATAACATTTAATTGGACCCATAAATCTGTTTCTAAAGTACCACAGGACTGTATGTCCCACTGGGGATATAATAAAAAATATGGCCAGATCGGATTATATGACCCGTTAGGAGCACAAGGATCATGAGCGAAATTTTGTGTTGGTAATTTAAAAATATTTTTCACAATTTTAATCCACAAATTATGATTATTTCAAATGATTTATCACGTAATTTTATAGTTATTATTGTTGGACTGAAACTTAAAAAAAGTACTACCCCAGGTGGTTTTTCGCACCTGCTGAGCAAAGAGGTGGGCGGATTTTAATTTTTTTCACTAAAATTCATTATGTTTTTGGGTTGTCAAGTAATGTAATCAAATATTATCACTAGTATTTAAGATTTTTGAGTTTGGGGTAGGTGTAGTGGAGAGGGTGGGTGGAACCTATCCTCCCGCTTAAAAAATTATTATCTCCACGGTAAAAAATTATTTGAAAATAATTTTATGAGTTTTCCTCGAGAATCGTATACATGACTGCAAACTTGATATACGATGCGGCTGAGTAATAATAAATTTGGTATCTTTTCAAATGATCACCCGGGTATAGTGTAATAAAAAAAAGTTGTCTAAAGTCTATAAGTTGTGAAAGTCTAAATAGGGTGTCTAAAAAATATTGACCTTTGGAAGCCAAGATTAAAAATACATTTATTGTTATTGGAAAATAACATTATGAGACCACGTATGCACCACTTTTTTTCTATGACCTTCGGCTATTTTTCGGACAACACCATAGTCCCTTACCTATAGAATTTCTGTGGTTTCTGGTAAAAAAGTTCTCACTCGTCGTTTTTACAGGTCTCCTTTGAAACTACCTTAACAATATTCAGGGAGTTCTGCAGACCGAAACAAATGATAGTCCGACAGTGCCAGGTCCAGGCTATACGGTGGATGCATTAAAACGTAGGCCACGTCCTACGTAAGCGACAAGAGCGACGCGATAAGAACAAATGTTAGTTTCTTTATGGAAATGTCCTACGTGAGCGACCAGAGCGATTGAA
>JAAAKQ030187019.1:0-29858 GCA_010016005.3 Zanna intricata | reverse complement strand
ATCTTTCATTTTTTACAAAACTCACTCTTTTACTCTATGTTCTAATTTGTACACTATATGTTTTAATTTTTCTATTACAAATCGAATAAATTAAGTAATTAATAATAATTGTTTTATTTGCAAGCAGTATTATATATTAGATTAGATTAGGATAGTTAAATTTAGAGTATCATCATAATTAGTATTAGGATTAATGTTTTGTTAAGTGAAAAATTATGTCACTAGAAGTTAAGAAAATGTAACCTTTGGTGTCATTAACCGTAAGTTTTTGTAAAAATGAAAGAATAAAGGATTTGATTTGATTTAAGTATATACGAGTATGTAATACATGTAATGTGTAATGTGTAATAAGTATATAATGTAATATATGTATAATATATAATATATGATTTATACATATATTTAATATTATATATAATATATACAATTTACTTTTGTTGAATTCCTTAAAGAATTCTTCAGAAGCTTATTTGCGATAAAAAAACTGATATTTTTAGAGTTCAGATTACAAAGGCCCTACTTTGTTTGAATATAACACATGAAATTCAAAATCAGATAACTCAAATTTTGAAGCATTATTCATCAATAATCTAGGTCTGTTTTGTACAGATCTAGTGATACTTAAATCACTAAATTTGTTACATTACCATTTTTTTATGAAGATACGTTATTTATGCTTCTACTATTCATAGAAATATGAAACAAACTGTGTTATTATTCAAAATACAAGTACTAATTTAAATCATTTAATGATAATACAATTTTTTAATTAAAATTTAAAAATATATTTTATTGCATGGTAAATGAGACAGAAAAGGTAGAAAGGCTAGGAACATTCTTTCTTTGTTGTATTGACTTTTTTTGTCAGATTTATTGTGATCGTAAATACTATATTATTCAAGTGTGTTGAGATTTTAATTTTTTTTTAACAAATGTGTATAAAATATGCATGATATGTGTGTGTGTGTGTCCCATCATATTTCAGAGGTGATTTGAAAAATTTCATTCTGTTATGCTTGTATACATATCCTACATTTGTGGGTGAATGTGGATTCAGTATGATAGTTAGTACAATCAGACTGGACTTACACATCCAATATACTATTCAATCAGATACTAAAGGGTATGAATAACATGGGTATTATTAATAATATTCCTAAGAGATACTTTATTGAAGAAGTTAATAATTAGCTTTAAAAGGTCTTTGGAAGATAAAAATTCTATTAATTTGAAATTTAATTTAATAATTTTAAAACATTTTTAATTGCTAATTGTTTTGTTTTCAAACAGCAACTGTCATTGAATGCCACTAACCTAAACCACAAATAACAAGGAATTAATCCTTAGTGAATCATATTTATTCATTTTAACCTTGCTGAATTTTATGGATAAATAAATACTTTTAGTTAAACTCTGACCTCCTATCTTCGTGTGTGCTATGAAATATCAACATTTTTTTTATAATAAAAACTTCAAAATAAGAACTTTAAAGAAACAGCATGCCTTCCCATGACCTTTACTGGTCATCATTAGGTGTCACCAACAGTTAATTTGTGAATACTGATTTAATATTTCAATAACAAATCCAGGCATATTAAGACACTTGATGACACAGTATTGATGACATTAAAACTGAATGATTATACTTGTTTATTGATGAAAAAATATTATTAATTTTTATCTAACATTAAAAACAAATTTTGTATAATAATTTTTATTTTCTGGACTTAAAAAAATAATATTTATTTATATATATATATATTTATTTTTTCATTGAGTTTTAAAGTCTTAAAATGTCTCAAGAAAGAGCTTATAAATATAATTATACATACTTGTTAGATTTTATCTTTGGACACTTGCAGGCAAGATCTTTACTGTGAACCCAGATATGTATATTACCACGCCGTAATCGAGATTCTGGTGCTCTCTTATAGACAGACTGAATTGACATTGAAAATCTCACCCAGTCCTCAACTATTTCTCTCTCCAGCACTTTTCCAAGGATTGCTAAAAAAAAAAAAAAAAAAAAAAAAACATAGATAACTTATGAAAAACACATTCTATCCTATTAGAAGTTAATTCCGATAGAAATACTATATACTGTATACTGACAAATGAATCCCACTAGAGTTATCTATATGCACAGCAAAATAATATTCTTTTGAAGTATGTTAATTTTTGATTGGCAATGTAATTTGAGTACTTTTATATATAAAATTTGGCATATGTTTAAAAAAAATAAATAAAAATAATCTAATGTTTATTGTGTGTGATAGATGCCATAACTATACAAGGTGTGGCTATTAAATAACAAGACTAATGCTGTAAAATATTTCATTTTAAATTTATACAGATTTAGTTATTATCCCCTTTAATAAACAACACCTCCCCTATCCTGACAATGCTCCATGCAAATTTTCCATTGTTCAAAAATGCTAGAAGTCTTCTATGAATTCTTTCACAGCTTCACCAGTCTGAAATGTTGTTCCTTTTAATGCAGATCTTGTGAAACAGATAAAAGTCACATGGTCTAAAACTGGCTTATATTTGGCTAGAAATGTCTTGACATGCAATACAATGGAGCCAGTGTGCGGTATGATTAAAGAACCCAGTTTTTACATGTTAAATCTCACAAATCTGCAATCGTACAAGTATTCTCACAGATCAGCAATCGCGCGAGTAATAGAACAGAATAACTAATAAATAATAGAGTAATAGAATAGTAATAGAAATAATTGCTTGAATAATAGTTAACCAACGATCAGATAAGATCAGATTACAAAGTTTTTCAATATTTACTAACCTATATTACAGACAAAATTACAGACCTAACAATCTTCGGAACTTGACCTTGACATGACCTATATCTCAGAAAATTGACTCTGCCATGACCAAAATCACATTAACTTGATCTTGACATAAACTAACTCAGGAACTTGAAATTGACATGACCTAAATCTTAGGAAGTTGACCTTGACATGACCTAAATCCGGGAACTTCATTGGAACTTTAATGCATCTTTGAGATCATGTCCAATTTATTCAATTCGGAACACTGTACAATAAGAACAGTTTTGTTAATATGTTTCAGAGGCACTGGGTTTGTTTGGTGATTATATTTGTGTGCAATGAATCGTGTAGTTCTTTCTGAAGGTTAAATCTGTCAACTATTTTCATTGAATAATTCATTTATGTATATTACTGGTTTTGTTTCCATACATTTGAAAGAAAACTTTCGTTAATTGGTTTTGTAATCATTAAATAACAAAAAATTATTAATCTGATTAACTGATTATTTTATTTATTATTTGATATATTTTATTATATATCTTGGTAATTTTCCACATAATCTGGTATTGCTTTGATACGATAAGACTTAATATATTAGACTATATAGTGGATTTTAATATATATTTGTACTTAATATATTGGAGCTAGTTATTATTTTACTGGTATGAATTAGTTTAAATAACCAAAAATCCTACATAAAAAAAAAGTCAATGATTGTTTTAAGATATTTAATAAATAATTTAGTTTGCATCTATTTTATTAAAGAAAAAATTATACATTAAATTTACTGTCAATCATAATGGACGAAAATAACAACAGATTTACATATATTGCAGTAAATGACACATCATTTTTACAGATTTATAATTCGAATAAGTCAACTTAAACAAAATCTATAAACTGAATACATACCATAATCTCTCTTGCAAAATTTGTTCAAATTGAGCCTCTTTGTCCCTGCTCTACATTTTCCACACTGATCTGAAAAAAAAAGATAATATTTAAAATGAAATATTAAGACAAAAAAATAAAATATATATGATTACTGAGTCAACTGTTCAAACATACACACATAAGTGTTTATTATAGGTGTCACCTACCTACGTTTATTAGGGTATTAATATAATCTGGTATATTAGCTTCATTCCAGGTTGGATGTAATGACATATTAATCAATACCTTAAAGCTATCATTTGTAAGAAAGCTGCATCTTGGATGTTTGGCTGAAATGTAATAAATTTAAATGTTACAAACTATTTCCACAGAGATAACACATTTACAACAAGATACAATAAATGTAAACAAATTTAGAGATAAGGAGGGTTATTTTACCATATACCTTCAATATGGAAGAAAACTATCTTGCACTATGATTTTGCACCTTATTCTATTTCAAACAAAAAAAAATTTGGTGACAAACCATAAACTGAAATAGTCTTCATCTAGTCACAATATCATCTGGAAATAAATCACTCAATAAAATTTTAAAAATCTCAGCTTTATTAGAAACAACATCCTGCTGGGTTGAGAGAACCAACAAAAGAATATTTTTCTTACACTTATGCCCTAGGATTCTATACACAACACTCCAAGAAAGTTCATTATTTCGTTTCTCTACATATGCCAGGTATCTGTTTTTGGTGTTCTGACCAAATGAATATTTAGATCTCTCTGTCTTTGATAGTCATTTATAAAAACGTGCTTGCCACTCAGGATCACCTTCCCACTACCCATAATCTATATTCCACTACCTATAACCATATCAGCTTTCTTGATATGGTTAAGAGGCTGTTTCAACAAAGGCAAGTGTCTAGTCTACTCTCTCAAGCCAAACTACAGAAATTAAATTCTCAATGGCATCGATGAAAGCCAGAGAAAATCTTCTGCCAGGTCTTCCGACTGAATTCAAGTCTTCAGTCTACACAGAGAGTTTAGCAGAGAGAACATTAACAAATTTAGCCCAATCTGCCTTCCTGTGCAGAAGTGCTCCTGCTGAACAAGGCCAATGCTTCTATAAGCATCTCACAACTCACTAACCAACTCAAAGATAATTAATCGATGATCAACAGAACATTCATCAACAACAGACGAAGCATCACCCCTACCAGGAATATTCCTACCAACAGAGCAATATCATATCAAATTCTTTCCACCCAACAATTTTCTTTCTCATACCATTTCAGCATATGTTGGTAACTCACCAAAATCATTAATGATCTTTAATCTATACTGCAGAACAAAACCATCAAATAATTTAACTCTATCATCTGTGCCTCCATGCCAAAGAAGTGAATTAGCATTTACATAAGCATCTAGCACTATATGAAAGTTACCAACAAGACCAAAAATTCCATCCCACTTTTCTAAGTATTCCTCAGTGGGATCTCTATATTGAAAATTTGAACTAACAACATAGAAATCAAGACCAACAATAATAAGTTAACAGCAATATGAAACCTGCATCAAAAAGACTTCAGTCTTTTTGCATCAAAAAGCCTGAAGTCTTTTCTCATTTCAGAATTATATCTTGGCAACCGAAAGAAAAAACTTGTCTATATAATAGACCTTGCAATGTTGAAATAAGAATAGTCCTTAAATATATATATATATATATTTTTTTTTTTTTCAATCAAACATATACAAGATATCAAAGGTACACTGAAGTAAAAAGTACATTAACTTTGCTGTATTAGTCATAAAAATGTATTGTTAAGATATTCTAAAGCTACATAATTTCAAATCTATAAATTGTATGAGCAATGCATATGATTCATGTATCTGTAATTTTTTATAAACATTTTTTGAATATTGTTATCAATTAATGAATAACTTTTATAACTTGCTTTTCATATAACGATGTAAATGTAGTGAATTAATTTATTAAGAAAAAAAATTGATTATAATAATCAACTGTGTAATAAAAACTAATGCTGCTGAATTTCTATATTAAAACACTGTTATTATTTCAGCTTAGAAATTCAAACAAAAATTATTTTTACTGAGATGCACACAGAAAAAATATATATTAAATAATAATTTTCTAATATGCATGCACTAATAACTGCACATGCAATAATGAATTTATTAGCAAATATTTTTATTGTGTATTTACATAAAATATACTAAAAATTGTATGTCTATACATATTAGCATTTAATAAGTGCACTCTCAGCAAATCAACTGAACTGTACATTACAGAAATTTAGAAGATACTGTTAGAGAAACATTTCACTTCTAGTACGGTGATACATACCCATACAGAAGTTTGAAATTTCTTCAATAACTCTTATCCAAGATGTAGTTTGGAAAAGCATAGGTCACTTTATTACTATCTTTTACTTGAATTCATTGCATTTTTATGAGTTCCAAAGATAAGCGATTATACTAATCTTTACTGCAATAATTTGTTTATTAAATTATCACCACATGTCTAGGACTGGTAAATTTTTGCTTCTTTGGTGTCAGGGTGATTCAGTGCATTTAACAAGTAATTTAAAGATTTATTTTGAAAATAAATAAATTATCATTTATACAATGTTTAATACAAAGATAAGTATAATATTACTAAATACTGAAAAAAATGTCTGTCATTAACATTTTTTTCCCCAAGAAAATAGATAATTTATGCTTAAAATTTTCGACGTGACAACGTTACGTCAAATAAATCGGTGAGAGCTGGAGGCATTCACCGAAATCGCGTCCGTTACCCGAAGCCGTAACTCGGGCTTCGGGCTGTTTCGTGCATGTTCGGGCCTCTGTTGATCGGAGTGCGCTCGACGCGCTTGGGGTTGGCGCGTGTAAAATTGATTGTTTGTTGTGAACTGTTTGAAGTGAATTTGTGCGTTATACAGTTTGGCATAGTCTGTCTTACCAATTGGACAAACATTTTAAACATCATTATTCACGTAATAAATAATACATTATATATCTTGAAGTAAAATATTTAGAGATTTCAATCAAAACATCCTTAACCTAGAAATTATTTTCTGTTAGTGAACATATGCGACACCGGTGCCAGTACAATAATTCTCTTATAATTTCAGCAGTTATTAACATTAGCGAAATTTGATATTGCCATTAACATTTTATTTACCGTAAAATACGATTTCTAATTAAGATTTTCAAATTCAATTAAATTTGATGATGAAAATCAGTTAAATGAAAATTCGGTATGCATAAATTGACTATCATTATTTATAAATTAAATTATTAATAATTATTCGATAATTGCGACAGTAACAGTTTCAAACACTAAGTCCGAGAAAACGTTGTCACGTTCAATCTCACCACGCATCGTAGATGCACGCACCCAATTTTTTTTTTTTAGGTTTAAAAAATTTTGCTAAAACCGTAGTAGCATATCTGTTTTCAAAACAAAAATATAAACTCTTTTCTGTGCTGTTTATATAAATATATATATATTAATAATCAGAAATAAAACTTGCTAAATGAAGCCTACATTTGACAATCAGCTAGCTGATGTCCAGTTACTGTAACATTTGAAAAATATCAAAATAAAAGAAAAAAAACAGCATGTATGTTTCTGATGGGTTCGAAAGTCAAGAGAAATATGAATTAGTTATAAAAATATTAATCATCTTAAAATGGCTACATAATTCATTTTTTTTAACAGTGTCACTGAAATAAAATCCTGTTGCAAAACTGACAACAATCAGTTTTAGGATTAACTTGTAAAAGTAAATTACAAAATATTAAGTGCTTCAATCTTCAATCTGTATTATGACTTATCTTGCTCAACTATCCCTTGTACAATACAGGTTGCTGCCTGTGAAATTTATATTTTTTATTTCTTTTGTGTTTTTTTTTTTATAGATCTATATTAAATTTTGGAAGAGTCCAGATATCTAATGAGCATGACTGACTGGGATCTATAGACAGTTACAGTTCTTCATGTAAAGACTATACCTAGCTTGTTAGATCCCTTTGCCAGAATTAGAACCCAATAATGAAATTATGTCTAGAAATAATACTGAGAAATCTTAAGCATTAAAATTTAACTGGACCAGCTAGTTAAAAGTGCCTAATTGCACTATTCCTCTGCATCACTCCCATAACACTTAAATTCCTTGAACTACTTTACACAAACAATATTAAGAATGTCTTGAAATTTTATGTAATGAAAATTAAGTATAGATTTATTTTATCTAAACAGAAATTACATGTTGTTCCAAAACATTAATCCACATGTAATGTTACTAGAGGGAATTAGCTGAAGTAATGAAAGTGTTATTAGATAACTGGGTTAAAAACAACAGATATAAAAAATAATTATAAAATTATAAATAATTTATAAAGTTAAATGTTTGCCTTGAATTTCACTTGTACATTCAAGTTGTGGTGTAGAATGTACTCAAATATTCTGTACTGTATGCTCCATTCAATCTGATACCTTTCAGTGTCCGCTCTAGTGGCGAGCAATCCAGATATATGTCCAGGCACCAAAATTTAGGGGTGCTACTTTGGCTGTAAATGTGAGAAAAGTATTGATGTGTTAAATACCCAATTAATAGAAAATTTCACATATCATTTTGTTCACTAAAAATTTACAATGTGTAGTGTATTTATATTGTTTATGTCTAAAAGCTAAAAATATATACACTATTATTGAAAAATTAACACTGAATTTGTAAAGGATGCTTGTAAGCATTTACGCAAACCAAGAAATTGATAATTTAATAACAGTCAAGGCCTTGAGTTTATTTAATTGTATTAAACAGTTTAAGTTTTTGTGTTCATTAATTATTTATAAAAAATGCTAAATTCCATTAATCCAATAAGCAAATTGATGGCAAACAAAAGATTTTGATCTAGCCTCTGCACTTGATCTTTTACAGAACAGCAAAATATTTTTTAAGAATCTTCTATCAGATTCGTCCTTCGATGAAAGTATTATTGATGTAAAAGAACTTGCTACCGAAATTGATGAGGAGGCTAATTTTGGATCAACAATAACACGATACCACATTAAAAGAAAAATAAACTTTTCATCTTCCTTTCCTTGCTGAGTTCATGCATGACATGAACCCATCAAAGATCCAAAAGAAAAATATAAAACAAATTTTTAATTTATTTAACAATCAATCAAGCCCTAAATGTTAAATTTTGAACAACTTAGTAATCATCAATCATAGTAACTATTTTCAATTCTTATATAATATATACATTTAAATTAAATCTAAATTAAATTGTGCAGACAGGCAACGGTTGGAATATGTAAAACAAATTGATAGGGATGTAGGAGGTACACCGAAATGAAGCGACTGGTATTGGATAGGGAATCTTGGAGAGCTGCATCAAACCAGTCAAATGACTGATGACAAAAAAAAAGAAAAAAGATTTAAATACCATATCCAAAGAAATGCTACTAAAACACTGTGAGAATTTAGAATGTATTTTAACTGATGGTGATTTTGTTGACATAAATGGGGTAGAATTAGCAGAGGAAATTTCAGCATTATCTGCGCTTTTGGGCAAAAAAGAAAGCCTAAGCAATGTACTTAGCTTAATTACAAAGTTAAATTTTGACCCAAACCTTATTATTGCTTTAAGAATATTGCTAACTAGCAAGAGGCGAAGGAGTTTCTCTAAGTTAACGTTAATTAAAACCTTTTTACATTCAACTACTACACAAAATCATCTTAATGGTTTTGGCAATTGAGCATGAAATTGCTGATCAAGTACATTTAAAAGATGTAATAAAAAAGTTTATAGAACTGTCATTAAAAAAATGTTTTTTTTGTGATTTTAGTGTAGTTGATGTTACCTTGTTTTATTTTCAAAATGGCATATTGATTATTTGTGCAATAATACATATTTTTAATAGTATTTAAAAATGTAAAAAATTATACGGTTAACAATGTGGCCACGTACAGATATTTCTTAATTAATTCCTATTGTTTTGTACTTCTTGATTATCAGTGTTATCAATATTATACGTTTCTTTCTAAATATATGCTTTTATTAAAATTTAAATAAAATGATTTGATTTTTATAAAAAATAAAAAAATATGTACCTTTATTTAAAAAAATATTTATATTTTCTTAAGGGGTGGCAATTTGTCTTTTTGTCTGGGATGAAGTAACCGCTAGAACAGATGCCGTTTCTTTTCCTAATATGTACGTTATTTGAATGTTTATAAATAGATAATCTGTCATTATGTAAACTGGCCTACAAATTTTGTTGTAATTGCATTTTTATAATTTATTATTTATCTTTTAAGAATTGTATTTTTATAAATTCTGAATAGCTTTTTGAAATGTCCTGCCAGTTTGGTATATGCAAAAATTGAGACAAGCCTACAAACACAAATACAGGCATTACATTTCAGTAAATATATACAGATTTTGTTGTTTTTGTTAATAAATTATAAATATATGTCTGGAGAATTCAGTTTCATAAATTAAACACCTTTTATACAGAAACATCTTTTGCAAGCTGTTTACACATAAAAATTTGCTCAGATAATTTTCATTAAATCATCATCTTGTAATTATTTTTTATGTTTAATAGTGTCATATATCTCTACCTTAACATTATTCAATGTGTTTTGAATCTTAAATAATTAATATGGATTTTAATTACATCTATTTTCTATCATTTTATTATTTTTTATTTTATAATTAATTGTTTAGTTTGTGACGCTGTTGTGATCAAAGTTTTATTATGTTTTCCCTTGATCCATGTAGGCAAATGCTGTAGCAATTTTTTTATCCACGAAATAACATTCTTACCCATTTCTGATGCAATATAATGTATCATTATATATATATAGAGATCAGAATAAAAGATTTATTTAATCTTTTTATTTATTTTTCTATTTATTTAATAGCTCTCCACAAAAAATAGTCATATAATTCTGCTATAAGCAAGAAAGCTTTAATTAAGAGTAACATTTTGAGAACTGAAAAGGATCGTTAGGTTGTAATTTGAACTCATAATCACAATTTATTAAAATAAAAATAAGATGTTACAAATACCTACATCCTGAACATGAAACAGTTATATGGTAAGTTTTTCTCTATTAACAGTTATGATTTTACATATAACTAAACTTTTAAAACACAACTTCTAACCTTAAGATGAATGAATAAATCCGTGTATAATTTTAATATAAATAACACTGCAAATCTTTAAACCTAAACAATACAATTTTGAAGTTATTTTTTTAATTTAAAAGATATTGGTAAGAAATTTCTAAAACAAACTAAAAGTTATCTGCACATGTTTTATTAGAAGAATGAATGCTAGGGACAAAGATATCAGAACTTTGCAGGGGGATCAAAATGAAGATCAGCTAAATTAGAAGCTAGATACTTACCATTGCTACAATAATTGGCCAACCACTTATTATTAATGCACTCACTTTATTCTACTAACACTTCTATTGTTATAATGTAAGGACAACTGGGCAGAAGATGTAGAATATATGCAAATTATATTTTAATATAAAGAGTTTTTATCTTTCTTCCTGTTTCTTTGTTAAAGATCTAAAAGTTAACAAAAAAAAAAAATCATATTCTATTTTTGTGAATGTAATGAATTTGAAAATGATTCATTATTATTTTGGATTAAAAATTATTGTATTTTTTATTTTTGAAGATTTAAGTACATGAAAAAAAGCTAAAGGTTTTGATGAGATAAAAAGTTGATTTCCCATACAGAAGATTTTGAAAGTAGAAGATAAAATACAATTGAAATAATGATGGTAAAAGGAAGGGCTGATAAAAAAAACGATAGGGGTATTTAACGGATACGGGCTTTATCTACAATACTTTGCTGGTGTGACTTGAGAAAGATTTCTCGACCTCTGATCCTGTAATAAATAGATATTTTTGTACCTCAGTATTTTAGGTGATAGTCTAAACTCATAGCAGATGTAGATATATGAGAATGAAATGATTAACAAGATATGAATGAAAATGAAAATATGCAATCTACAGCCATACTAGATCAAAAATATTTAATACCTTGGGTTTTAATTTTAAGTACATACAGTTAGAGTTGAACAGTATGAAACAAAAAAAAAAAAAATATTTCCTTCCAAAATGTAGTGTTCTGTGAAAATTAAGGTTATTAAATTTTTTAACTACATGTATGTCATTTTTTAAATACTTTTAAAAGCTTCTTTACACAATTAATTACAATCAATTAATAATCAGGTTGGTATATTATTGGAAAAATATATATAAACCACTCTTCCTATTCTTAATCACAGTAGATTTCTTGATAGATTACAAATCATACATCTGCTAACCAAAAATTAATAATTAATTTAATATTTCTTAAAAAGAAAAAAAAAAGGGTGAAATAACACCAAATTAATTTTCTTTAATGGAAAAAAGCATTCTTAATCGTGTAACTAAAACATCACAAAAAAAAACAAACTTAAATGATGCACAATTTCATGAAAAATAAATATTCACAGGAAGTTACTCTTTCATTAAATTCTAACAATCATTTTATTAAAGAAATTTTTTTTATAACAATTTAATTTTCAAAGATAATAAAAGCAAAAATAAAAACATTACTTCAAAGAGAATGTTGGGCTGGATTTGAATACTACATTGTGGATACCACTGTTATTTTTAACATGAATTGTTTATTTTAATAAAAAAGCAAATTACTATCTTTATTTGCTGTCACATTTTTACTAATTCTTGGAAGTGGTACTCACATATTTTAATAAGGACAATTGAATGATAGTTAAAAGTCAAATCAAATTCTTGCTAAGAATTAAACTCGCTCAAAACCTGCTGATTTTCAAAGCCGCATATCAATTATTCAATAAATTACTCAATATTTCAGGTATTTTACTACATTTTAATATCACATTGTATAGATAAGAAAAAAATACTGAACTTATAAAATCATCAATTTGCTGTATAAAACATTACAAAATCATAACAGTAATGATAACCTCCTTTGTTGTCATTTTATTGTTTCACCTTTGCTAAAAATACGCTGCCCGAGAAGAGTTTTAATCTTATATAAACAAATCTGCTATTTTGGCTGACAATATCATGACATAAATAATAAAGAGGAAATCCTAATTGTATTTGTGTGGTCATACAAGTTCTTAAAAATGTTCATATTATCTTAACACTTTCTTTAAATTACATAAGAGCAAATTACTAATACAAGCTGTACTAAGTCAAATGAGATTATTACAGTATTAAACAGCATTATGAGAATTACGTAATAACAAATGAGTTACAAGAGGGAAAAATGCCTTGATTACTGATAGTTCCTCTTTAGGATGATTGTCCTCTTTTTTTATCTTACTTTTATTCCTTCTTCCTTGAATAAAGGTTACAGGAATTGTTCAGCTGCTTATCGTGACTACATCTATGGTAGCATTGCTGATCACCTGGCTGGAATAGCCACTTTTAATAATCCAGGGAGCGGCTACTTCTTTATTGAAGCTAAAGAGTCCATTCTACCTGAGGAGCACTATCCTAGGACTTTATTTTCTATCCAGAATTTGTACAAACTTGTGGTTAAAATGCTTATTTGGTAAAACTGAGTTTTTTACTTCTGCTAAACTCAAAGATCTATCCAAATATACAGTTAGTTTCTTCTCAGAAGCTGAACTAAAAATTCCTGAAGTATTAGCTAGTCAAGGAAGAGTGAACTTTATAACAAAATATATGTTTATATATTTTATTAAAATTATTGGATTATTATGTTGCATCCTAACTTAATATATTTGGGTTAGCAAAGTTTGAATATTATTATAAATCACAGGTACTGGCGTTTTTCTAATGGTGAAGACAATATATATTTTTTATATCAAACACACTAAATTAAATAATAATAATAATAATATCAAAAGTGAATGAGATTGAAAAATGTTTCCAAGTTTTATTTTATTTAATTACATAAGAATTATCAAGACAT
Source organism: Zanna intricata (assembly GCA_010016005.3). Classification (NCBI taxonomy): domain Eukaryota; kingdom Metazoa; phylum Arthropoda; class Insecta; order Hemiptera; family Fulgoridae; genus Zanna; species Zanna intricata. The sequence goes on along the minus strand of JAAAKQ030187019.1, from coordinate 16,151 downwards.
TATTCTATAAGAAATCAACAGATATCATGATTTTGTATTATTTTACAGATCTAAAATAAATTTTCCAAATTTAAAAATTAACTTAATCTAGGTTAGGTCAGTTTATAAAAAATAACTTATTACTGGAAATATTCTTTTACCTCTTTTAATATGCCTCACTTCTGAAGAACACTACCTGCAATTTGAGAGCTTCAGAGTATATAAACTGCAAGTTATATAATTTACCCTAATAGGGTAAATTATCCATAAAATCAGATCCGTAATAAACATCCAAAATAACTTTAACTAATTTTTAAAAAAAAGTAGTAACTGTGTTGTCAAACCTAGGCATTTCAACAAATTTGGTGATGAAAATTCAAAGTTTTTGAAAGCATTCTACTCACAGACTAAAAAAATTACAAAACAAAAGTATAACCATCTTGAACACCATTAGTTGTTCATTCCAGCCGATTACCATTAATTCTATGACAGATTAAATCATGAGTAATAATTATTCAATGAGTTCAAATTCTTATGTTTTTGCAAGTTCTGCTATTTCTGTTTTTAATATTTTTTCCATTATTCTTTTCTTTAATTGTTATAATTTTTTATTAATTTGTTTAGTTGAAGTTTTTGATGTACATTCAACATGTTAAGTTCAGTATGTATAGTGAAGTTAACAAAAAAATATTTAAGAGTTATATTAGTATTCAATTTTCTTATTATACAAGTTGTAATTTTTAACAATAAACAATTCTACTACTGTTACAATCTTTTGTTGGCTAAATTTTCTTATAGTGCATTAGAAAATAACTGCTATGTCTGCTACAGGTGCCATTGTAAAATCTGTTAATTCTTATTTACAAAGAAAAAATTGTTATCACAGTTTTATAATATTTGAGAATACAATTTTATAACATATGAAAAATTATGTATATGTATGCTATGTCATTTTAACAACAGAGCTATATTAATGAGGATAACTAAAAATTATCTTATCTATTGAGCTCTTATTATTATTATTTTAGCTCTCCTGGAAAATTTTAGGGAAAAGGCTTGGCAGGTTTTGATTGCTAGACAAATATATATATATATATATACACACAATAAATTAAAAAAATCTTATCAGATAAATTAGTAATTTTTTAATAAATTGCATCGCTTCATTCTGAAAAATTTGGAAACCTTTTATCTCGTACATTGGAGTTATCTTACTAGTGTTTTTACACAACTGTCCAAAAAGGAGTGTAATGTATTTAGGACATATGTTTGTATATATATTTGTTCCACAATAGCAGATCAATGACTGAACCAATTTAGATGTATGACATTGCCGGCTTCCATGGCGCGAGTGGTAGCATCTCGACCTTTCATCCAGAGGTCCCAGGTTCGAATCCCGGTCAGGCATGGCATTTTTCGCACACATTACAATTCATTTATCTCATCCTCTGAAGATATACCTTAATGGTGGTTCTGGAGGTTAAACAAAAAAAAAAGAAAGATGTATGACATTATAATTATGTGTTTTTCATAATCCTCTTCATTGTGTTTCCACTGGTATACAGATCACTGATCCTTTATTGGCAGATAAATGTCAAATCTAACCTTTTTAAATATTTGTTCAAACATCTTGAATCTCAAAGGTGTTCTTTCTTGTGATTGGCATACTTCTTTATAATATTTGAACAATTCCATCTTTGAGTTCCTAACTGTTTTGAAGTATATTTTTTCAGTATCATGACAGCAATAATGGGATTCCATTTTTGGCAAGCATTTCAAAAATTCTTCCAGGTCATTCTTTTGTTCTATAAGTTTCTTATCTGACACAACTTCTTTTAGATTTTTCAGACAAACAAGAGGATTCATCAATCTGATTATCTGAGTCATCTTCAGAAACCTCCTGGTTTGTTGGCAAATTTTTGTTATTTTGAATCTATGATGAGGCTGACCATCTTCCCATCCTAAAGTTCTAAAGTTCCCATCCTAAAGTGTAGAGTTGTACTAACTCTTATTCTTATTACATTCAATTCTTAAGTGAAAATTATAGCTGTATGTTCTAAAATAACCTTCATTCCATTTATTTTTCTTATGTTTCATTAAGTACACATCTACTAAAGTGACATTTTCTTTCCACTCCAGTCAAGATTTTTCTAAAATCATTTGACATTTATTTTTCTATCATGTTCTCCAATACTTTGACAGTTCAGTATTGTATTTTCTAAACTCAGTTTACAGTTGCAACAAGATTGTTTCAGTTCTCTTGGTTCTTTTTCCTGACTACACTCCCATTTTCCTGAAACATTATCTTTTTTTAAACCTTTATAGTCAAGTTCTCTCTCTACTAAATTTCTGTACATTTTCCATGGTTTGTATGAACAATTAGTATGTAATTCTGCGATTCTTCCATCGTTTCTGAACCATCTCAAACTTTTCCATTACTTCTCTATTTTCAATATTATTTATGGATGACTGATGTTGAACTTCTTGGATATATGAGGCTAAATTTTCAGTTTCTATATTCTCTTCTAACTGGTTTCTAATAGATGAGCAATCCATATCTTTAAACTTGTTATCAGAGAAAGTGGCATTATTTTTTGCATAAGTATGATCAAAAAGAGTTGTAAAAGTATTTAAATCTTCAGAAATTTCTATATTGCATTCATTAGTCAATACAGGATAAGTTAAGCAAGTCAAGGTTTTGTTACAATCATTGTTAATAACAGTGATAGAAGCTAAATAAGCAATGGCTGGGTTAAGATTATCATTTGATTCAGTTAATATTTTATCTATCAAAACGCTATGTGGATCAGTTATACTGGCTGAAATATTTAGAAATTTTCCCTATCCACAGCAATGCAAATAGGCATCTTATTTATATATAAATTTTCAATGTTTTCTGTTCCTGTTATTTAATTTTGTACAGAATTTTCTTTCACTGAATTTTTTTTCTATTACTAGTTTTTTTAAAACTAGTTAACCTATTAACTAGTTTTTTTTCATTGGTCACTCACATTTAATGGATGCTTCATCCTGTAATGGAAGGACATAATAAACTGAAAACTGCACTAGCGATTAATCTTTAAAATACAAAAGAAGGGAAAAACCATTTTACAGGATTAACAAATATTGGAAAAAAATCCACTATGTCTTGTAAAATAGTAAGCTTTTAAATCTGTGCCTCTGACTGCAGCTTTCAAATTATTTGATATTACTTATGAAACTGACTGATGAATAATCTGTGAGGAATTTACTATTTTCTACTTTAGACTATGAAACTGTAGCTACAATATTACTTTATTATATTCACAGCAATAAAGATTCTGAAAAAAACCACTAAAAATTCTTAAGATTTAATTCTAAATAAGTTAAAACCTGCTAAATCTCTAAAAGATAACCAAGAGAATATTCAAATCCTGCTATACCTAAATACATTTACGGTATACTATTTTAATGCAAAATATAACTAAACAAAGCAAAATACCTTTTAATAATGTTGTATATTTGTTTGAGATTGATATAAAAATAAACTATAAGAATAAACAAATTTCTTAATTGGGAAAAAAAACATTAACCACCATGTAAAGCACAGTATACTATATATAAGACTTAACAGTATTATACACTTAAAATAGTATAATATTATTAGCATTATTATACTTCTTATAAAAGATGGTAGGATGTAGCAGTTTTTTCCACTTCCCAAGGTGTGTGCTACTGATCAGAAAAGAAGTTACTATCATTAAAGAGCCTAGAAACAGAGAGAAAGGGATCAAACAATGCAAAAATCTCATTTCAATAAAATTCGGACTTGGAAGTTTTGAATACCAACCAATAATATATGTAGCTTATGACACTCCCGATAACATAATGATTTCAACAGAGGGTCATATATCAAAATCTGTTCAGCTGTTGAGCTGCTATGGTGGAACAAACGTACAAACTTACATAAATAATATAAACATACACTCTAAAATATATTACACTCCTTTTTGGGCAATCATGTAAAAATAATTAGTTGTTAAAGTACAAAAACCATTGGAAAAGCGGCAAGTAGAGATTGGTAATTCTACAAGAAAAACTCATTAATGCCAAAACTTTTCATAACTTTAAACATAACTAGGAAGATTACATAAAATATAGTTAACAAATAAAAATACATAATTCTTGTAGGAATTTTTAAAAATAATAACTTTGTCCTTTCCTTCAGGACAAAAGAATTGGGGACATGATCTGCCACTTTTTTCTAAACGGCAAACACAAGTATAACTAACAGAATATTTTCAGTTATAAATATATTTATAAAACTATGTTTTTCAGGCAAATGCTATAAGTATACACTTAAAATGTAAATTATGATTTTATCATTTTAAACCCAACTTCAAAGATTTTAAGACTTCATTTTAAGTGTTGGACTTCGTAAGATTTACAAGACCTTTCTTTGAGTACTCATTCAGAATTTTTTTTTCATAACCAAAATCTCAAAACTTCCAAAAAAAATTAAATCTTTCAAATTTTACCTTTCTTTCCATTAAATTATAGCTTAGTAAAAATAGAGGCAAAGCCTTTTCAGGGAATACAAAAACAAACAAACATTCTTTCGTTTATAAAAATTATTTTTATATAACAAAAACAGGGTTATACATCAGAGATAAATAGTTAACCACACAGAAAAAAGATTAGAAACCGAAATAATATTTTATTAAATAGAAATACTGGGCTTCAAGTTTATATCTTAAATAAATGTCATCTGAGTGAGATATAAATGATGTTTTGAAAAATCAGGCAACAGGAAACGGATGTAAAACTAGAAAAAAGACAAGGTAGCCTCTGTATTTTATATATTTCAAGCTTACAAGAACATAGTACAGCATGTTTCATTATAAATCATGACTAATTTTAGCGACGTCAGCACTACCTAACATTTATAGTACACTATAAGTTACTGCGTTATAACATACACACATCATTAAATTTTATTCTTCGCTTAGTTGTAAATTACATTTAAGGTGTCCTCACTGTTGAATATAACATATTATACAGTAGGTTAACACTATTAATTACACCAAATTAACAGGATGTTTGTAATTCAAAAATAGATTTTTTATTTTTTACCAAGTAGTTTCAAAAGAAATCAGAGTATAGTTTAATAGAACTAGATGAGTTTAGTAATTTACCAGTTATCAGAATTTATCTATTACCTGAAAGGGAATCCTTTGTCAAAAAAAAAAAAAAAACTTCCTACCAAAGTTTTTTCAATTATTTTTTTTACCTGAAATCTTTTACAAAAATGCATATCAAACAAGAAATATTTAAGTAATAGATTTTAAAAGTTATTTAAAAAAAAACCAGCTTCATCACGAATAGAACCTTGCTTTCAAATTTGGAAAAATATTTTCTGCAAAAATTATTTTAAATTTTATTCAATTTAAATCTTTTATTAACAAATCGCTAACTATGTAAATTCTTTGTGATAAATAGCTAAAGAAGTTTCATTGAAAATGGGAGATCTTTCTGTTCCAATACTTAAGAATATATTGCAAATTTTATATATTATAGGTCAATATTTTGAGATTCCATCCTGAACGAATAAATTAAGAAAAAAAAAAAAAATTTATTTTTAGAATAGAGATATAGATATATTTTTAGAAATGAGTAACATATAACCTTATAAATATTTTAATTAATTACGCATATTTAAATGTAAAATGGTGAAAATAAAAACACCTTGACAGATACCTTCAGAATAGATCTTTTAACTTTCTTTCTTAGAGTATCACATGCTTCAGTTGTTTCAGCATATCAGATTCAAAAATACATAGTTATAGGTTCCATAGTTCTATATACCTAATTAATGAAAATATATGATTCATATTACCAGATGAGATATTCATTAATTCTATCTGACACTTTAGTGAATAAGCAAATCAGCATGAAACTATTTAAAATAAAATATCTTTCCAGACATTGCTCATTTTTATTAAATTATACATAATGAATCTATTATTTTATATTTAATCTGAAAATCAAACAATCCATTCTTGTCTCAACTTTATGTATAAAATTAATAAAGAATATACAATTCTTTAAATTAAGCACCAGACCTATGACATTCAACAAAGAAAGTGACTGTCTTTAAAATAAACTGTAATTTCTTATTTAAAACCTAAAATTTGTTAAAATTCAAATTATTGACCATGTGAATTAATTTCTTTTCAATCAAATGAACGAATATCGTGATAGTGTTGTTGAGCTTCTTCAGGAGATATGACTGGTTCATCTTCTGAATACCGGAAGTAGTCAATCTCAGGTGTAGATCTCATTAAAGTTTTCAAGGAATGATGATTGAGCTGATATAACAACTTGGAAAACACATAAATATTCCTGTAGCATAACCGTTCAGATAGAACAATACTGAAGACAGTATATAAGACACTGTCTTATACACCTTGAACTACCACATACTATACACCTGATAGTACTCGGTAATAGTCGGTCATGTCTCTTCCTTAACTCACCATCGCCACAGCTAATTGTTACGGTGATATTGTCGAAATTAGTGTTTTGAATGAACTGACACACATTCATGACACTAAAATTACTTTATTTAGCCATAAACAGATACACATTCAACATTGTTGAATGCCAAGAGTTTACTGAGTGACTAGCACAGTCCCCACCACTCTCACTCCAACAAACGCATGCACAAGCACCTCACACATATATAGTCACACAACCTAACATGCTTCCCACCTTAAAGGCACCCCTTCAACACACAACAATAATGAAAAAATAATAAAATGAAATAAAAAATGAACAATTGACAAAAAATAAGTACATTAAATAACAATGAGAATCTAAATACTGAAAAATAATAAATTTATAATGACGTTATAGAGTACACAAGTCAGTCCCTTGGACACAACAGAGCCTGAAAACATGTTCATCATTTTTTATAAATTACTACATACACTTATATATCTATAGGGAGTGGATACAATCTTGCCAATGCTCTCTTGATGACACCAGAGGCTGTCTTCAGTGATGGCACTCTCGGCAGTCCATCTTTTCCCCGGTCAAGCATGAGGATATGTCTCATTCTCCATTTCATAGCGGGAAGATTATTGTCCCTGATGATAACCAAATCACCAACAGATGGTTGCAATGATTGCCTTTGCCACTCGATTTTGAAGGCTGGAAAGGTATTCGGTTGACCACCTTGACCAGAACACTTGGAGATGCCGTTGAACCAGTTGCAATCTGGATAACCGACTGATTGGAATCTCTCACAGGTTCAGCTTGACTGCAGCTGAAATCACATCACCAACCAGGAAGTGACTGGTTGTTAATGGGGATAAATCAGATGTATCATTTGATAAAGGAGTTATTGGTCGGGAATTTAGACAGGCTTCGATTAGGGTCAAAAGTGTATTATTTCTTCATAAGTGTAGGTTGCACTTCCATTCCAACCGTTTCAGATGATATTTTACTGATTTTATACCTGCCTTCCACAGACCACTGAAGTGTAGAGAGTCAGGAGGAATAAAATTCCATATTACGTTGTCCTGTGCTAGGCATTCTTCTACTCTCTTGAGGTGTTTGTCACTCTTAAATAACTTGTTGTGTTCTTCCAGCTCATTGGTTGCCCTGACAAAATTAATGGCATTATCTGACAATATCTGCAATATCTTTCAATGACGAGCCATAAACCGTTTTAAGCGCCTAGAAATGAATCAGTCAAAAGGTTGCTAATTAGTTCTAAATGAGTCTTCCGTTTTAAGTGTTTAGTTTAAATAGTTTAAAAAGTTTATAATGAAGTTTAAATAGTTAAGTTTTAAATGAGTCTAAATGAAACTTTAGTTTTAACTAAAGTAATTAGTTGAAAAACATATTAACACAGGCGCAGGCATCGTATGTAAGATCGCACTGTGAATTTCAACATCAGTTGCCACAGCAGGGACTTTCTTGGAACTTGCAACTGTTGAAGTTCTGGAAGCTCATTTACAAAATTCCTTCATGACTGCTGAAGTTGTGCAGCCAGCGGATCATCCCTTTTAATCTTTAGTAACCACAATTGCTGCATAAATAGTTTGGCCTTCAAAATTGCAGGTCCTATTAACCCCAATAGATCAAATAATGAAGCGAGATGTGACAACACAAACTGCCTTGTGAGGTGCTGATCTAATTTCAATTTTACAGACACCAAAAAGGTATCTTCGATTGGATTCCACATTACACCAAGCATTTTCACAGATTCTCCTTCCTTGTTTTGTTTCAGTGCATTGTTGATGCTTGTGAGTATCAGGTAACCACTCAAGAAGTCTAAAATCATTTCCGCACCATTTTCTTTATTGGAATTCTCCATACTGAAGATATTATTTCTGTTTGAATGTTTCTTCTATGGTATCCGCTCCAGAGAGTACATTATCTACATAAAAATCAATTTTTGTTACTTTTGATGGTTCTGAAAATTTTTCACTTTCTTGTACTGGAATTCATAAAGGCATCTTGTCACCAGATAGGATGCTGATGCTATGTGACTATGGTCAATCAAAATGTTTGTATTGGCTTATCGGATAACTCCCTCCATAGAATACATGTAAATCTCTATCTTTTCATATATCTGACGGTACATTTTCTCAATATCGGCCGTGAAAATGAATTGATGTTTCCTGAACCTTATTAATAAATGAAATAAGTCTTCCTGAACTTAAGTTCCAACTTCTAAAATGTCACTTAGAGATTTCCCAGTGGAGGTCTTGCACGAACCATCAAACAAAACTCGTAGTTTCGTTTTTGAGTTCGCTTCATTAGTCACTGAATGGTGTGGCAAACAATATGCTGATTGCTCTGATTCAACCTCCACTTCTGTACAAGCTTCATCTGTGCCAGTTTAGCATATTCCTTCATGGATGCTTCATAATGTCCCTTCAGTGACGAATCCTTACTGAAACATGATTCTTGTGCTTTCAACCTACGCATTGCTGTATCTCTGAATCACCTAATTTGTCAACAGATTGGATGGGTAATCTGACTATGAATCAGCCTTTATCATCACATGTCATTGTTTCTTTAAAATGATTTTCACACTGTAATTCTGCTTCAGATAATTGGTGACCTTCACTGTGCTTAATTTCCTTTGATCTCCAAAATTGCTGTAATTGCTGATAGATTTTATCTTCAATAGCAAAGTTACATGTTAATATTACCCTTACTGGACTTGATACTACCACTTTTCTAGAAATTATCCATCCTAACTCAGTATTTTGGGTACCACTGATGTTCCACTTGGTTTCAATTTTACATCAGTAATTAAATGAAAAAAATGTTCTGCGCCTATTAAAAGATCGATATGTGATGGCTTGAAAAATTTGGGTTCTGCTGATGAAAGATTACGTGTTATTTTAACACTGGATCTCAATAATGAATATGTTAGAAGTCATTGGGTAATGTTTTTTAACACTACACAATCTGCTGCTGTAGAAAATGAGCTGACTCTAGACTTAATGACACACTGGGTACTCTGTGTTGTTTAAGTGGATGACTGTCTTATATCACTAATATCAGTACGATTTTTTGTTGTTTTTAAGCATAAACATTGTACCATTTTTTCACTTATGAAGTTAAGACTGAGAGCCTGAATCTAACTAAACCTTATATAAGTGAGACGCTCCATTACCATCTAACACTGTCATGATTGGTGTAGATAGCAAAACTGAAACATTCCCTTGATTATAGTTTAAATGGGATACCACCTTTGGTGGTGCACTAATAGTATGACTACTTTCACCCTTTCGAGCATCAATTGGAAGTTGTGGTTTGTCTACATTTCCCCTTTTTTGCAATTCGGGAAAATGCAATAACGTATTGTGTTTTTTGCCACACGATTTACATGTACCTGCTGTACAATCACTACTTTTATGTTTTTCTGAAAGACAATTAAGGCAATAACCTTACTCTTTTCGCTTCCTTCTCGCTATTTGATATTGCCAGGCATAAGAACCCCCACACAAATATATGGGATGTAAATTTTCACACATAGGAAATTTATTAAGCGAAGATGCATGATTAACAGAAATATTGCTTTTGGAACAAATTTATTTTTTGAATTCTGAAAATTACCAACAGGAAATGAACGCTTAACACTAGTCCTCAACAGCTTTACCTGGCGTCTTAGCTCCAAGAATTGAAATAACATCTTCAATGTAGGTATTTCATCACTCTTTAATGATGCTTCCCACTCACTGAATGTATTATTATCTAACTGCCTTGTCACTAAGTGAATGATCATAGAATCCCACTGGCCTGTGGGCTGACTTAAGTTCTCTAGCGCACACAATTATTTTTGAGCATTAACAACTGATTGTCTGATAAGTTAGCAGACTCTATATCGACCTTATTTAGCCCAAATAAAGCATTAACGTATTTGTTGACCAAATACCGCTTGTTTTCATATCTAGATTGTAATAGCTCCCATGCTGTTTTGTAATTTTCTGCTGATTCTTCGAGTGAATGTAGGATAACAGCAGCATCTCGCTTCAGTGCCGATATTAAGTAGTAAAATCTCTGCGTCTCATTGAAAGATGATGTATTTACATCAGTCATAGATTTAAATGCATCAGAGAATGATTGCCACTTGTTACAGTTTTCTTGAAATGTGGGTAAATTGAAATTTACATTTCTGCCATCAATCAGATGGCAGTCTCACAGAATTTTGATTGATATTAGTAATCAATAATTGTTGTTATTGAGTTGGGGTTAGGAGAATGTTTTTCAATGAAATTTTGCACCTGTTCTACCACTTTGAAATAATCAGTTTCAAAGGAATGTCTATCAGATTCACTTTCAGTATCATCAAGAGATTCAATTCGTACTTGCACATCATCGAAGTCTGAATACAATTTTTTTGAATATATCAAATCTTAAACGCAATTGTCCTACTTCGTCAACCGACGCCTTGTTTGCAACATAATTTTGAAATCTGGTAAGTTTAGCTTTAATGATACCAAGATGCTTCCTTAAATCTTTTAACTCAGCCATTGTTATTGATAGATTATAAAATATAAATAAAATCAATAAACAAAATAAAACTAACCATACGAATAATGGTCGTAAAATAAATGTCTTCAAACAGCGATTTATGATAAATGTGCTGAAGTACATAATTATTGTTGTATTTGCTTAGCAGAGAAATGTTTTGACAGGAGACACGATGAGAAACAAAATTATGAGCTAACACTTTAAAAGAAGAAATAAATTATGAATTAGACGAATATTTCTCCGAATTGAATAACGAACAAGAAACGGAATAATAAACAAGATAGTGGAGATGGTGACGTAATTACAACACTACAGTAAAGTAAATATAGCAATCAAAATTTGATAGCAGCTTACCAGTAATAGCTTTCTGGCTGATCGCATGCTATACTATGTAGAATTGACACCACATACGTGACACTGAAATTACTTTATCTAGCCTTAAACAGATACACGTTCAACACGGTTGAATGCCTAGATTGTACTGACTGACCAGGGCGAGTCCCCACCATCACATACTCCCACCACTCTCACTCCAACAATTGTATGCACATGCACCTCACACAAATACAACCTATGTAATATTCATACACTTTTTAAGCCTATTAACCACTATATTATAACACCTTTTGCACCTTTGTCACAACCAAACAATTTCTGATGGCCTGCTTTAGCGTTATATTGTAGCAGACATAGTGCTTTTTCGGAGAGTGGTTAATAGTTTGCTACAGTCGGAACCGGGTGGCTTTTCGCGTTGGTCGGCAGGAAAGGCAGCTCATTGTGCAAATCGTAGATGTGGAGGATATTTGAGGTCGATCTCGAGCATGTAACCGGTCTCGTCACCGACACCATGTGGTATTTGTCAAGTATACGTTAATTTCGTTTTTCAATTGGAACTTCGACTGGGGAAGGTGACAACACATACTCCAGCTGTAGATTATTGAAATCGACATAGGACATATATCGACTGGGTGGACACGAATTGTAGGTTGGTTTGTGGTACGGTTTGTTAGCTATAGCATGTTTCTTAACACACGTAATAATACCACCTCTAATGATAGATTCTATGAACATGTACAGGTAAACATCTGTATCTGAACTTCGAATTTATACAACATGACGTTTAAAGCCAACCTGGAACCGATACGTAATGGACTGAATCTAGATTGTATGTGTTAGCATAGCAATCGAAAGTTTTTCGAAGATGTCAACCAGTAATAGAACGTCAGAACTCAATACAAGTCGCTGTATTCACATAACATACGATACTTGAAGTGATTCCATTTCAAGTGGAAGTGCATGAGAGTAATCGTCATCGGAAATGTGTGAATTGGAAACTGAACTGTAAACGTATTGTTTCTGTGGCAAGTCATCCAGTCTGGATCAGGGTCGGTATATCCGTAAGGATATAAATCTTTTCTTCCTACTAGCGACAAGCCGTGTTCGCTAAAGTACTTCTGGATATACTGGAATGCATCCTTCGGTATGTTAGACACCAGTTCGTCCAAGCTGGATGCCACAAACTGGAATGACCCACGTAAATTACCGATATATTTTCAAAGATATTCTTCGAAAAGTGATGAACTTTTCCGTTGTTTTCGATATCACACGTATCACTTTAGAGTCAAAGTCCAACTATCTGACGTTGAAGTAAGTCATGATAGAGCCTGATTAGTTTATGGATAAAGACGGGGGATACTGTTTAGTCCTAAGCTGGTTGGAACTGTTACAGTTCTGCACTGTACCTGCCTATAAAATCACATTAGTCTCTCACTTTTTTAGCTTAAGAATAAACGGTGTCTTATACACCTCGCAATTATTGATTGTATTGTATCTCGACTCGTCTTCAGGTGTAAATACTAATTTTTCTTTCCACTGCAATTTGTCAACCACTTTTGACGTTATATCGACTAATAGTCGTACAAAGTGCTGTGCGACGTCAGAACCTCTGTACAGCAACGATGTTTGATGTAATACCTACTTTATACCGTTGTTAATAGTCATGAGAAAAAGAACAGACCATAGCTCACGGGTTCGTGTTGCTGTGTGACACATATAACATTTTTTTAAAAAGTGAATATTATGGTGTCGGCTTTAGTATTCACTTAGTCGGCATAAGCTACGACTGAAACGGTAATCCTTAAACGATATTATAGTCGCCACCTTCTCTCTTTATCTGTTTAGCCTCCGGAACTACCGTAAGGTATTACTTCAGAGGATGAATAAGGGGAATGTGAATGAAGTGTAGTCTTGTGCAATCTCAGGTTGATCAGTCCTGATAAGTGTGGTTAATTGAAACCCAACCACCAAAGAACACCGGTATCCACGATCTAATATTCAAATCCGTGATATTTTAACATGAGCAGGATCGTTGAAAGAACAGTGTTGGAAGTGAACCTGCATTTTCTCTCACAATCATTGTCTTTTGGAAGAAGATGGCATCGTTTGAATATTTCAATTTTCTTCAATTATTATAGGACTAGAAGTGATAAATTTTATATGTAACAGTAATGAACGACCGTCTCGTTCTTCAGGAAGAGGTAATCCAAGTGATCGGCTTTTTCCTCATCCTACACCTTTATCTTTAGTGCGTGATTCTACACTTATTTTTCTTTAGTGCGTGAACATTTACCGAAACCCCATTAGTTCCTCTAACTTATTATATCTTTTACTTCTGTCGGATATTTAACCGATGCTAAAGTCATATTTTCCAAAACATAGTACTGCTCATTTACCCGCTGAGGATCTTGTCCGATTACATGTTTTCATATTATACCCCATTTGAAGCAGTAATTGTCATTTCAAACGTTGATCACAACTTTATTAATTTTAATTACTTAGGGAGATTGATGTGTCGAATCAAGTAAGTGGTATTGAGCCGATACCGATCGTCAGAAGGTATCCACGACGGCGACAGGCTCCCGCTCTCGTACTCGATCCTGCCTCCGATCCAATACTTCGTCTCAAGCACTACCGGCCGGAGATCATAACATCTGCTACGACTCGTACGAACTTCATCTGTACTACTGTCGGACCCAATCTCTGCACCTAGACTGATTCAACACTTCTCTGACGACACATGTCCTTGAATTGCACTTCCACCGCACCAAGACTCTACACCTCGACAGATGGACCGCCTCGAGGCACTTCCCACCTCTGACATCACAAGATGGAGGCAATATCTCTTCACTAACCTATGACGTAAGGTGAGTTTGAACTGCGCTGAACCAGCATATGTTTTCTACTTATGCACGTACGTAATGTGTTGGCGTGTTTAAAGCTTAATAATTTTTGACTGGATAAACCGATATTGATGAAATTTTGTATAGAGACTCGTATCTATGGGGAAATGTTTTGGTATAATTTTGAACTTAGTTTCTCTAGGAGTGGAATGGATTCTTGGAGGTTAATTTTCTCAAAATTTTGCAAACATAAACCTTTTTTATATTGAGATGAACCCACTTTATCTAAGCATTCCAGTTTGAATTGAATTCTGATCCCAATTGAATTATTAAAACGGTATCAATCCGCCATTCAAAAGGATTTTCCTTTTATTGACTTAGTATTATTATATTTAAAAACTTATCAATAAAAGTATTTTAATACATAAGTTTTATGTGTAAAGTAACATTAAAATAAATTAACTGATTGTAATTACCTTTTCCTGAAAGTGTAATTTTAAGAACACTACAATACTTCTAATATGAGTATGTAATCAGAGTTTTATTAACTTCTTGTAAAGTAACTTGAACAGAGAAGTCTCGAGTTTTGTAGTCTAATTAGAAAGAATACTTGACATTTTTTTACGAAAAAAACTGAGAAGTAAACAGGTTTAAATAATTACCAGAAAAATTATAAAAGTTTACAACCGTTTTAAGAATAATTGATACTTTAATGTAGGTCTACATAAGCATGCATGTATAAAACGAAAACACTAAAAATAAGTACATTTAAATTCGTATTTATGTAATATTCAACTTTTTTATTTTTTATTATATAACTATAAGCATAACAGAAAAAAGCTATTAAAAATAATAAACACATTTACTAAGCGTTGTAAAGCTCATTTTCTTTTACATATATATATATATATTTTTTTTTTTTCTTCTTAATGGACGCATGAAAATACTCATGCTTTGAAAAATATTTTGAAAAGGTAACTAACTACCCAGCTGAATAAATCAGTAAGAGTGTTTAGAACACGAGCAAATAATTTTCCAGCTGAATTAATTTGAAGGAAATGAAAAGAGTATGTAAAAATAAAACATTTTTTAATTATTTATTTATGAAAGATTCAAATAAAAAGATGGAATAAGAAAAAAATTTCATAATAAAAAATTATTGCCTGTAAAATAAAACAAATGACATTTTCATATATGGAATTAAAATTTATACATGCATCCAAATAGCGTGACAACTAATTCTTTTAATGGATAAAAAAGAAATCAAACAGCGAAAATTTGAAATTACGATATTCTGGGATGGTGTTAAAAAGGAACATCTATGGACAGCGTATATCAGATTTTGTCATCAATTGACTTATACGGACACATTAAAAAAACGTGTCCTCCTAGTATCTGGATAACTGCGTACGAATTTATACAGAGATTGCAAAGATCAATGGAACTTTAAAATAGAATTTTCTTCAGTGGCAATATTTTAACAATTTTGTTCGTTGCAAGACTGCGAATTTTGTATATTTCTATCCTTATTCTCGGCCAACTCGGATGACATAAGTGGAAATTAAAAAAAAAAATGTTTTGTTTGACAGCACATCTAATCCGTATATAGAACGAGAATACAGAGTAGCAACAGTGCTTACGAACAATAAGCATTAAATACTGATACAATATTGAATTGCTAACAATGACCCATGAAGCTTTAGCCTTTCACAAGAATGAATCTTTTTTTTTTTCAGAAATAAACTGTTTTCCAGTTATACAATAAACACTGTTACATAACCACTTGAACAAGAATCCAAGAGAAATTTTTATTTTAAAATTGTAGTATTAATTTTCCGATTTCTCAAATCTGTCTCTAGACCACCATTGGTAATAAATTAATTCAAATCCTGGTTTAACAAACTAATGTTATACAGGGTGTATCAAAACTGCACGGCAATCTCTCGGAAACGGATT
>JAAAKQ030187008.1:10000-12144 GCA_010016005.3 Zanna intricata | reverse complement strand
TAACAACTGCGCGTCCAAAATGGCTGAAACTTTGGTGAGTAACTGTCAACAGATGAACAACGAAATTCGACTGCTGCCACCAACGAGTGATGCTATCTTCATGTTGAGGTCGGAAACTTTTCAGACCACCCTCGTATTAACATTTACAAAAGTAATGTAATATGATTTGCAAACTCGACCATGTCTTTAATTACTAAGATGATAGGGGAAATATAAGCTATAAAAAAGCTATATAACAGTTGTTATTAAAACATTCTGTTTCTGTTTAATAAGAATTATTACTAAATTATTGTTTCTGTTTTATATATGAATCACCATTATAATCTCATTACAAATTTGTAAATACCGTAATAATAATAAGTTGAAGTTATATATTCATTGCAACCAGTCTGTAATGAGAGAACTGTCATCCTATTCATGCGTCTTTTTAATTCATAAAATAGTTTTAGTTATATGTCCATCATGGTAATGAAAAGACATTACAAAACATTAAAGAATACTACATTATATAAGAAATTTGTTTGAACTAAAAAAAGAAAAAAAAAAAAATTAAAATCATATTGCATATATTTCTAATCGCATACATATTACTTAAAATAAAATACATATATACTACTTAACATAAAAAATTGTAAACTTACCTAAATTAATAGGGAGGTTATTTTCAGAATAAAACACTATAACTTGAAAAGTATGATTGTTAACTTAAAAGTAACATTTAAAAAGTATGATTGGTACATGCAGGCTTACATCAATAAAATATTAAATCTTTTATTCTAATTTTAAAAAATTGTCTACAATTGTTTGCTTTTTATATTTACACCTGAAATTGTCGAAACAACTTTTTAAACTATTTAATCATTTTATAAACTCATCACGCGCATTATTTGTTTCATAAAATTTTGTAAGCAATTCTAAAATGCCTTGAACTGCCTGGATGAAAAGAATGGCTTCACATTCATTGTGTTATCTTCATTTTCACTTTCAATTTCAGTGCTTTGCCTGAGTTTCACTTTATTAATTATTTCCTCATCTGCTGGACTCTCTGTTATTAATACATTGTCTTCGACAATAATTTTAAGGAATATAGAGATCGAATTAGTTTCCATATGTATTCTCAACTTAGATGTAAGTACTGCTGTTTATAAGTATATGAAGCCATACAATCCTACCCTACATAATCAATACACAGTTTTCTCAATCGGAAACTCATAATAGTAATATATGAACTTATAGAAATAGATTCATTGCAGGTATTTGTTTTCTATTTTATGGATGCATTTACAGAAATAGCAGGTAGTGCATATTCCAGGACAAAGACTTGTATAAGTAAGGAATAATTCAAAGTTCCTCAGTAAAGTTTCTCTTTTGATAAAAAAAATATATATAAATAAGTAAATTACATTGGAAGTGATCAATCAGAAACAGTGTTGATTACATAGTGTGACAATTAATTATCAAATTCTTCTTTTGGAATCACTTTCAGTTTGCTCATTGCGTTCTTCTGGATTGATAACAAGTCCTCAGATTTTGTCCTTTTCATTGGGGTTTTTATATTTTGAAATGAAAAATTAATTATGAAAAATCTATTTTGAATTATTGAGAATATAATAATCATCTGTGAATAGTGAAAATGAGATAACACAGAATTGGCTTGTTTTATCAAAAATGCTAACTACTATACTAGAGTTTTGTCATGTAGAAGAAATTTGAACCCGTTTTCCATGCATACAGATATAAAATAATGTTGAGTGGTCAAGTAAAATCATTTCTTTATAAGTCTTGATTTTCCCACACAAATCCATGATACATGACACCTGTGGCATAAAGCACAGTTAATATTTTCAGTTAGGCTCTTGTAGTCTCAATTTCTGAATTTTCAGTTTTTTCAGATTCAGCTAGATTGTATTTTCATGCTTTGCTATTAGTCATATGTGATGTACTGACGTTCATCACCTGTTACAAACTTGTTTGAATGGTTTCTAAAAGATAGATAATTCTTTCTAAAGAATTGATATCCAACAAATTGTTTCAGTAATAGTCCTTCTCTCAGACATAATTGTCATATTGGTGTTAAGTTAAAAAAATGGAAATTGAGGAAATAATACAGTACATACTGGCAATTATTATTATTTAAAGCAATT
>JAAAKQ030187008.1:0-5000 GCA_010016005.3 Zanna intricata | reverse complement strand
ACTAACTCTTTTTAACTATATTGTTATATTTTATTTCATTCTGTATGAAATATATGAATTCACTATTAATGTCAGTTCCAAGCAAACCACATACCTTCTTATCATAGCAGTGGGAGTTCTTTTTTCAATTGATGAATACAGTGATTCAATAAATAAATATATAAATGAAAACAGTTTTAAGAAAATTACAAACTAATAATTTTCAAAAATGACAAAGGACTTCATAGTTAAATACAAAGAAATATTTATAATAATAAATGAAAGTACGGTAGTAAAATATACCCATATAAACCTTATGCCCCAAAACTTACATGTCTTCCAAAATTGCATAAAGAAGATATCCCTATGAGACTGTTAATCAATTTCAAAACTTCTCTTTGTTATATAATCACCAAAATTTTGATAAAATAATTATATCAAAAATTAATCTAGAATATAAAATAAATATAATATAAAAAATAGGTATGAGTTGATTGAAAAATTAAATTAAAAATTAATAATAAAATTAAAATGATAAGTTTCAATATAACTAAAATGTACCCCCAGTATTCCCATTGATTATACAATTTTAATAATAAAAAACAAATTAATAAAAATAGGGAAGATCAAAAATTTATAAATAATTAGAAGTATGTATAAAGTAAATTACTATAATAATTAGTAAGTTATTAGAAGTATTTATATAATAAAGAATAAAATATATATAACTCAAAATACTTCAATAATACAAACATTACTATATTTATACCCACAAATGAAAATGAAAGTAACAAAAATATTTAATTTAATCCTACATAAATAAAAATATAGAAAACTTATTGGATGCATGTAATGATAAAAAAAATATAATCTTGCTTATAAACCTGATAATCATATAGTAAAACATTTAAAGTATTATAATAATAAATAATAAATATGATTCGTCTGGTATTTATAAGGTAAAATGCAATAATTGTGTAAAAATATATATTGGAAAAACAAATAGGTCCTTTAAAGACAGATTTAATGAACATTTCAGATCATTTAAAAATAAAAAAATAGGTTTCTCTATTTAATATATAGTCTAAATGTACTATAGTCTAAATGTAGCTGACCATTTAATAATACAACTAGTTGGGAAAATAATTTAGAAATAATCAAAAAAGTAAATATTGAACATGAAAATAATAACAAAAAATAATAAATATTAAAAATTTTAGAAAAATCTCATATATATGAATATAAACATAAATTCAGCCTTATGAATCTATAGACAGAATTTGATTGGGACAGTCTTTCAAAAATTATTTAAATTAGTGTATAATGATAAGATTAAATAATCAGATAATTATTGCAGTACTGTATTAACAAACAGATATATGTTTTTATTTTTTTTGACTGAATATTTTTTCTATGTATTTAAAAAAATTTTTTTTTTTTTTTTAATATTTTAATCAATAAACAATTTTTGTAATTTTGTGTAAATATTGAAAGAAAGAAGAATTTTAAAATAAACATTGATGATGGGCTTAAGCCCGAAAGTGCTATGATGAGTGGAAAAAAGTAAAGGTAAGAATGTTTCTTTAAATCTGTACTTCACAGAGTGGCTGAAAAATTTATTTTATATTACATAATAGAGGTATATATTTATGTACTAGATATTCTGTCAGTTTTGCTTGTGAAATACATAATAAGAATTATTTTATTTTTTCCAAGCTTATTTTATTCTTGAATTACAAAAAATGAGTAATTATTCAAAGATATAGATTATTATAAAAAAAAATGAACACAAATAAGTACAAAGTAAGCATGAGTTGAAAAAATTATGAAAGATAATTAGTTAGGGCTCGTTTTGCTTGCCCTTCCTTCCTTTGTCAAGGAAGAGGGCTCTATCCAGACCCCTCTGTGTTCATTAAACTCATGCTTGTGAGAATAATAATGATAAATAAAAATTAAAGCCTGTTTATTTTGTAAAAACTGTAGTTGTATTGTAATTTTTTCAATGCAGCAATTTGATTGGTGCAAACTGCAGACTTTGAGTGATCTGAAAAATGCTACTTTCAAAATAGTTAGCTTCAATCTTATAAATAGTAGTTATGACTCACTTGTCCTTTTCGTATGGGTAAAAATATGTTAAACCCATTTCTTAACATTATCCAACAAACACCTCTAAGAGATGATCATACATTTTTTTTTTTTTTTTTTAATTTGTTTTTTAGTCAAGTAACTAGAGGCAGATGCAAGCAGTTTCACCCCATACAGTAACATGATATTGGCTTTGTTGATTGCCTTGCAGCCTATACTTCTACACCTCAAAAAATAAAAATTCAAACAACCTGAAAATGGTTTGTAGATATTTATCTGAAGGGTATTTGCAAGCTTGAGTGAATATCTCATTGAGTATAGTCTGAAAAGCGGGAAATCTACAATCTTTGTTCAAGGTTTTTTTTTACTTTTCTTCACCCCCCCCCCCCTTTCAAAGTGGAATTTAAAAAAGAATCCTTTCTTAGTGCGCACTTAACCATAAGAACTGTATACAAATTTAAGTTAATTTATCCCAGTAGTTTTTGTTGGGCATTGATTATAATTCAGTCAGACATGTTTTATAAATTTAAAAAATGTATACATCATACTAAATGTATACATATTACTTGTTGGTATCTTGAATCAAATCCAGTTTTATTAATGGAGATTTAACTTAATTTTTTTTTTTTTTTTCAGTACTAGCATTTTGAAAAACCCATGCGTAAATCGGTTGAGTAGTTTTTTAGTCTATAGCAGTGACTTATAAACATTGTCTTTTTTATGTATAGAAGAAGAAAGTCTGTTTGTATATTTGTTTGTTTCGTAAATATCTCGACACCAGTGTCACGTAGCTGATGTAATTTTTGCAAAAGTTTTTCTTTTCACTTAACTAATATATATTCTGAATATGAGCGAAATTGGTCCATAAATATAATTTTTCTAAATATCTCAACTCCAAGCAGGTCCATTTTACACAAAAATATTTATTTGCGTATAACTAAGATATATTCTGAATGTAAGTCAAATCGGACCATAAATGCAATTTTTCCAAGTATATCTCCAGCGCCAAATAGCAAACCCATTTTATACAGAGGTATTTCTTTCCATATAAGTAACACATATTATGAATATGAGCTAATTTGGACCATAAATACAATTTTTCTAATTTGGACCATAAATATAATTTTTCAAATCTGGTATCTCGACCCCAGCTAGCAAATTGATCAAGAAAAAGTGAAAAAAGAGTTTGTCATACGTAGCACCCTTCCTTATTAGGATATAAGTTTAGGAGTGGGTTACCATCATTGTGCTTTCTAAAACCAAAATAACTTCAATTAAAATATCCATTATTGCCAAAACTTTCTCATTATGCTCATTTACTTCCAGGTTATAAGCTGACAGAATTGGTCTACCTCCCATCTCTTTATAATATTGATTTCTTCAAATATTTCTTCATGCAAACTTCCTTCAATAATGCACTCATTTCTTTAAATAAAACAATCATGTTCATCATTAATTGCTCCATTTCCAATTTCCAACAAATCACTAACAAATTGCTTCTGCTCTTGGTTTGTTCGCATAGTCTGCACTAATTTTTTTTGCTCAAAATATCTCCAAATGTAAGAATTCTTAATATACAAATCAATCTCAGAACAATGTGCTCTAGCTTTAATGGCTGAAGTTTATCTAAAATCTCTACCAAACAATACAACTTTTCCTCCAAAAATCACATTGTTTTCCATAATCTCTTTCAACTTCTTATCTCCGGTTTCAGTAGCATATATCAAAGTCATCGGTGCTTCATCGCAAATAATCAAATCGCACGCCCTCAAAGGAGCTGCTACTTTTCAATTCATCTCAGTCGATGACTGTGAATCAAAATACAAAGGAACAGGCAAACTAAAAACATTATGCACAGTTCATCCATTAGACAACAAAGTCACTGTTCTATACACATATGTCTTCAGAACCACTAGGACCATCCAAAAAGAAATACTTTGAACCAGGGCGATCAGGATTTACCAAGCACTCTTTTATCTCATCAGATATAGCTTTTTGTTCTGCATTCATTCTTTCATACAAAGCATCAGATAAAAGTGCTTCTCAGTTCACATCCATGACTTCATTTTCAACCGTATTAGCAAAATTATCTGTAAGCTTTGGCATATCTGGGAATGCTTTCAAACTCTTTCCTTGCTCATTCAATTTATTCTCAAATTAACTGATATGCTCTTTCACTTGCTTCTTCATCATTACCCTTGTAATGATGCTTCACATCTTCACTTGTAAACTTCTTATACTCCTCCCACAATTCATTAGGCTTATTAATGTACAAAGCAAAAGAATAATATCAAACAAATTTTACAATCCTCTAGAAAACTTAAACACAGTAGCTTGCAAACATTTTTTTCACTCATCATCATCATGAACTAACTCTTATATCTTGATCCAAAACCTGAAGGCAAAATAACCATTCTTCTAACTTCAGTTTCCAATTTTTCTGCTCTCATCTCTAACCAATTGCTTAAACCATCATAACTTTCAAACTTCAACTTTTGCTAATTTAACTTTATACACTCCAAATTATTTCCTTTAATTCTCATATAATGCTTGGTTGTCCATTGTTGAAATAACATTTCTCCTCTATCAAAGCTTGAAACTTCCTTTTGTACAGCCAAACAATAACTCACAAAATCATAAATAGTAACTCGCTTTCCTTTAACATCTTTCAAGTCAATACCATATTCACATTCACCCAGAGGGTTGAAAACGGGATATAGCATTGGCATCACTTCTGTATTAACAGGTCTCAAATTCACTAATTCCTTATCTGTTTTATGCACAACAACATTACACTGGGGCATTTCTCAGTCAGCTTGACAAATAACAATAGCTGCTACTTCATTCGCTGTTAGTACCATTTTTTTTTTGTCTTCAGTCATTCGACTGGTTTGATGCAGCTCTCCAAGATTCCCTATCCAGTGCCAGTCGTTTCA
>JAAAKQ030186997.1:0-12144 GCA_010016005.3 Zanna intricata | reverse complement strand
TTTAAAAAGTTTCGATGAAATTACTAGAACACTACATAAATATTTATTTACAGGAACAAAGCCGACACCATGAGCTTTCTTTAATTCTAATCTGCAACACAATAATCGAAGAACTTGAATTTAACGAATGGATAATAGTTTAAAAAACATAATGTCATTTGTAACAATTTAATTCGCTTCTGGTTAAAAAGAAATGAATATTATTGGTAGTATTTTTCTTACATCTAAGATTCCCCCCCCCCCCCCGGAGCCGGACCTGGAAATTAAAAATAAACTCATATCCGGAGGGTGCCTTCGCCTCAAACTACCTCGGAAGGAAGCAAGGTTCCGACAATGTAGCCGGTACTCGGTCTTTACTTTTTTTCATGCCATACCTCAAATGAGGAGTTCCCAAGAAAGAACTTCCCACCGAGACTCCGGTATTGATGCCCCACCTCTAGTGAGGAACCCCCAAAGGGATCCCCACCGAGATTACGGTCTTACATTCCTCGCAATGGCGTTTCAAAGGAGTCTCCACCCGATCGTAGTAGTTAACGTGTACTAAAAACTAAACGTCACAAAATATGTAAATCGTCCTTTAGAAAACATATAAAATACATATCAGTATTATACTCGAATTTCACAACAACGTTTGTCATGTAAATTAAACACTAATCACGTGCAAATGAATTACATAACATCTGTTTGTTACGTTTGGTTGAAATATGAAAGATAAAAGTTGTACAACAGCTAAAATAGAAATAACAGTTCATCGTATACTAATTTCAGACAACTGACTGCTTCATATTCATACGTGTAACTATCATCAATAATAGTAACACTATCATGTAGTATCATATATGATACTACATATCATATATGATAGTTAGCAATGATATGTATTAGTATACATAATATTGCAAAAAAGAATCGAGAAGGAAAAATAAGAAAAAATTTTACTTTTACATAATAATTTTTTTTTAACTCCATACTTCATTAGAGAAACAAAACAATTTTTTACAGCTAGCAACAAAATATTACTTAAATGATCATTTAATTAGTTTATTCATTGTGTTTTAAAAATCAGAATCATAAACACAAGCATTATATTAAAAATAAATAAAAATATTTTTAGAATATCCATAACAAATTAAAAATAATGCATATTTCAGTTTATGATGAAATAAAAAATTAACAATTTAAAAAAATACCATTACAGGTTCCTCAACAAAAATATACAAGTATAACTTCACCAGTTTTATTCAGCAATAAAAACAAATTTTATGTAAATTAATAAGAACTCAACACTTGAGGATGTGATTACTTTATTTTCAAACAACCAAAAATTCCCGGTATTGGAGAAACATTTTACCTATTGTTTCCTCCTTTTTTTATTTTCTGAGTTTGATGTATTTTAACACTTCCTTTACATAAATGAGCTAAGTAGATTTCGTTTCATTCATCTGTGATTTTAAAAATAAAAATATTTAAATGAAATCATAAGAACATTAAAGAAAGAAAATCAGATCATATATTTGATCCCAATTAGATCATACCTAAATTAATTATTAGATAAAATTATCTACGATAAATTAATATTTAAGATTTAATCAGAAATTAAATGATGAAATGAACTTTCTTTAGTTAGTATCTCGGTAAAATTAATTTACGTAAGGTTCCCTATGACTGATTACTGAAATACAGAGACAGCATAGGGGCTTAATAGAGAATCAAAACTTAGTCATATAACTTTATAAAGTTTTCTAAAATGAAAGTTTGTCCATTGAAGAAGTTATCTTATTTCGATGTCTAAAGATAATTAAAGTGGTTTTATTATAACTATAGAATAATTAATTTTACAACTTAATTAATATTAAGTTTTAAGTCTTAATATGTAGTAGGATACACAAATTAAATTTTATAACGCCAGTAACAGTGATACCACCTTTGTAACACAAACAGCCACTTCATTCATATATATATATCCTTACACCCAGCAGTGATCTACTCATTGGGAATAGTAGATAGTTTGCTAATTTCATTTCAGATGAAAAGCAACTGCAACACTTAAATATCCGTCATCTACAATTAATTAGCATAATTTTACAATAACTCTCCTATTCTTTATTCTAAGCATTTTTTTTTTTTATTTCAAACCATCACTCATTATTAAACTTCGTAAGCTTCAATTTATTGGACAAACCAGTAGAATTGGCCAAGTTATTGGTTCAGTAAACCATTCATATATGTAGTGGCTCATATGTTGGCGCATGAACTGAAAGCATACTCGTATGTACTAACATTTTGCGTGCATTGGCCTCTGTTACAAGCAAACTAAAAAATTGTCATTTTCAATATGACTTTTGCGATATGGTAATAAATTAAAAATAAAAACAAGTTTCATAAACTTGCTGTGGCGTATGAAATAGTTGAGTATTATTTTAAATGACATATTAATGTTGAGATCTAGTGCTATTTCCTGTTGTATACCAACTAATAATAGTAGAATCAAATATGACTTTTGCCCTAAATATGAATTGAAGTAAACACTGAACGAAATTATAAGAATTCCATTTACTTATTTTTAATCTACTCAAATCATTGCTTTGTGAAGAATCATATGTCACACATCGCTTGTAATTATGTTCTAGAAATGATTATAGAAACATTTATTGCTGTATATTTTACTTAATGAACTGAATAGCTGTTAGTGATTTATTTTTACTACTTGTGTTGTTTTAATTTAAGGCTTTATCATAAGTTTAGTCATGTAAATTTTTAATATTTCAATAGTTATTTTTTTTTTAAATGTCGAATTTAGGAGGAAAGTTTCAGTAGCTCATATTCAGGCGAGAGAAATTGTATTCAGTATTTACAATTTCTTTTTACAAATCAATGCCAGAACTGAAATAGTAAGGTAAACTGAAATGCTGAATACGTTTGTTCAAGCGACAGAAGTATCAAAACAAACAAAGTATCAAAGAATTATATCAGAAGGAAAATCAAATGAAACTGAGAAGTCATCAGTGTTCGTTTCGACGAGAAAACATGTAAATCTCCCTAGTTCCTTATACAATTTAGATTCTTTTGAACGGATGCTTTGAGGCGTGTAATAAATAAATTTTAAAATGCGTTCCTATTGTGAAGAGAATTATGCAGAAAGCCCGCGAAAGTAAAATTAACTTCAAAGGGATTGAGAGATCTTTAAGAAGAATATTACGTAAAACGAGATTTAGATGAAAAAAAAATCAGAAGGCAACCGGTAAATACTAATAGAATGACATGACATTAAAATGCGAAGAATGAAATTTAAAAGGCAAATTTCTCTGTTTCGCGAAGAAGGAAATCCGATTGTATACACAGATATCTACATTCATAGTATTCATGCGACACCAAAATCTTGCGTAAACACAACAAACATTCATGAGGGACTGAAAACACCACTATCCAGGGGCTCACTATAAGCAATTGTTCGTGCCGGCTGTAATAAAGAATTCATTAACAATGTTTTACGTGTTAATGAATCAAATAGAAAGGGAGATTATCACAAATCGATGGATTCCGAAAGTACACGAAGTGGTTATGGGAGAACTGTATTCCCAACTTACCACCTCAGTCGGTCATTGTACTTGATAACGCATAGTATTACAACGTTCTGCTACAAAAGCAGCCAAATTCTAACTCTTTAAAAAGCGATATGATGTGATAGTTAGCCCAACACCGAATTACCGTTTTCGTCATTGGGCAAAGACTGCTATGGATAAAGACTGAATTGCATGATATTATAAAATTACACAAAGTAAATCAAAAGAGATTTCTAACACATGATATTTCGAAAATTACGATCACATCCCTCTACGGTTGTCACCTTATCACCCTGACTTAAATTTCTTTGAAATAAAAATTTATTTCACTTCAAGATTTTCAAAATTTATTAAATTTGGAGTTAAGTTGGAGGCGAGTAGTTAAAAGAAACCTAACGGTGGTCCCGGAGGTTAAAAAAAAGAAATACAACTTTTAACATGTCGAACGTTCAATTGGCTGAAAAGAAATTTCACAAAGTGTCTTAGGCAGAGTGAAATAATTTCAGCGAGCATGTTGTCACCGAAAAAAAAAATACATTGAAAATCGATATTTATAGGAGGCGCACATTGACAATCTTGTGATAAATGTGAATTCAGAATCGGACACGAGCTTTTTTAGAATCTAACGACAGTGACTTTGGAATTTGCCAGCTACAGCAATGAAGTGAGTAGAAAAATAACTATTTAAAATAATAATATTAATTGGGATACTAAGCTAGTTTTAATTAAATGGTATCGTATATATTTTTGGTTATAAACATCATCTACATTAGATTGTAAATGTTTTTAGTCGGTCTAGTACCGTGTCAAATGTTTGCTAAATGTTAATAGTTTTTGTGATAACTTGCGTGCCACGTTATTTTTATCAGATACAATTATCTGTGAATACATTGTATAAGAATATGTTAAAAAATTCTTACCATTAGAATGCATTTAAAAATAATAACATATTCTCAAACTTTTTATTTTTCTCATTTACCTTATATTTTTGTCACAAAAACAAAACAAAAAGTACAAACCATAGATAGAGAGTGAGAGTAAATTATTTCTTTACTCATACGTAAAGAAATGATTAAAGACAATTCAGGAATAATGTGCGTTCAGTTTGAAATAAAAGCGTTCTTGAATATCAAGAACTGTATAAAATAAAACTGTATATTTTATATAGTTAATGTTACAATTATTAGTTTCTAATGGACATTTTTAAAACTGAAGGAATTCTCTACGATGAAAAATTGTATGGGAATCTCCCAATTCTTAGTCAAGGACACCTCTTTAAGCTTTTATAACTTATCTAAGTGTATTGCTACCTTCGCTTTGATAACAGGAAATCAAACAGATCAGTCTCCCGGCTGATAACCGTAAGAGATTTGATAATTATTTTTAAAAATATAAACATTTTACAAGGTAATCATTTCATAATAGCACTCTAGCAATACAAACTAGCTGTTTTTAAGAAGTGGATAATTTCCACTGCTGATCAAAAAACGGTTTTTAAAGTCATTAAATAATTCTAATTGCTCTAGTGGATTCTAAGGATCAAATCCTAGTAAAGGTAGTTATTTTTATACGGATTTGAATACTAGATCCTGGATACCGGTATTCTTTGGTGGTTGGGTTTCAATTAACCACACTTCTCAGGAGTGGTCGACCTTAAATTGTACAAGGACTACACTTCATTCAAATTCTTACAACCTTATTCATCCTCTAAAGTAATACCTTACGGTAGTTCCGAAGGCTAAACAGAAAAAGAGAGAGAGTTACTCTAGTGGAAGTTGTGATTGGTTTATGATTTTATTACATGAATCAGCAGCTAATGCCATGTTTAAATAGAAAAAAAAAATCATATTTACGCGCCTGCGATGTTCAGTACCATACGAAACTATAGCTCGGATGAAAGATCAACATCACAATAAATAAATATATATACCCGGTGTCCGCAAAAGAATTCCAGATTTTAAATTAAATTTACTTAATTACATTTAGAATTACAAATGTTTGTGATTTTGTTTTTTTATTACAAAAAATTACAAAGTCAAAAATTTATTTTATCACTTAATTTAACTCAATATGTGCAGACGTTTGCAGTCCTGTAAACGACAAACCGAAAAATCCACCTAATTCCACACACTGGCAAGCATGTCTACGGAATCGCTTCCAAGACTTCTGTTATTCTTTGGTGGAGGTAGTCAGGTGACTGGATTTTTTCTTGGTATACGATGTCGATTTTGTCTTGGCATCCTATTAGATAATTATGTCATCCATATATTA
The DNA here is from genome assembly GCA_010016005.3 of Zanna intricata. NCBI lineage: Eukaryota > Metazoa > Arthropoda > Insecta > Hemiptera > Fulgoridae > Zanna > Zanna intricata. Next base: position 6,310 of record JAAAKQ030186997.1, on the reverse strand, counting down.
AATCTGCGGAAGCCCAAAGTTTTGCAACTAAACCGAGTACACTATCCCTTTAATAGTCTGCGTAAGAAAAGAAAATGGTTCTAAAATTCGAATATAATACTACACCAAATATTCACTTTCGGACAGTTTTGGACAACTTCTACCAATTCGTATGAGTTTTCATAAATCCCATACTCGATAATTGTGGGGATTCACAACTCCTTGAAAATAAAATGTTGCTTCGACAGAAAATAGTTTGCTTCGCTGCAGATAGTTTTCAGCAGCAGACATGATGTCTAATATTGTCGTTACAAATGTAATTCTGAGGTTAATCGTTAAGTTTAATTTCATGGAGTAGCTGCACCTTTAAAGTACGAAATTTCAACCTCTGCTAATAACATCATGGACAGTGCTTTTAGGAATGTTTGGTTTACAACTAACACTACGAAATGAAAGTTGTGGATTTTGTCGGAAAGTCTGTCGAATTTTTTCTCTATATTCGACATTTATTTTAAGCTTACAGGGTGAGTATCGTTCAAAATCCTTCCGGTTTTCAAAAATTGTTCACATTACTTACGTATGCTTTTGTACTCGAAGAATATCTGCGCTAGACTGGCGTATAATTTCTTTCTACAAGAGTCACTGATTTTTTTTTTCTGCAAACCACTAGAAGCATTGCGCTTTCTCTTGCGGTAACGTTATTGTACAGAAGCCTGGGCTCATAACAGTTTGACCTGAATAACAGTCTAACTTAATTGATATCTGACGGAGAATGTATAAAAAAAACACTTAATTGTTCCCCCTTTAATATTATGATAAAATACTATGAGTGCTGCAAAATAAAATTTATATGAAAATTCCAAAATAGCTCGGTGAAATATTAAACAAGTTTTTTAACTAACTGGATAATTAACTGACATCAAAATACTATTATAGGTATGAACCATAATTTTCATACCTATAATGTTCATTTTTATAATTATCATATAATTACTGTTCATTTTAATTTGTTCTTTTTCATGTACGCATAAATGAGCGATTACGTGCACGAATGTGTGGACCTTATTATTATGCGTACATTTTAGAAAATAATATCTTGCCGAAAAATGTAGTACACTTAACTTAAGTGCGTTCTATGCCAGACACACGAAAAAAATTCCATTTCAAGCCGTGAAGTACGCAATACAAAATTTCTCGCTCCATTTACAAAATAAACAAATGATATAAAATAATAATAACAACAAAACTAAATATTAAGGTGCTTAATAAAAAATGTTATGCTTACAAAGTAATTAAATAATGACAAATGTAATGCAGAACCACAGAACAAGAGAAGTGTATGTATATATCACAGTTAAGACATCAGAAACAAAATGAAGAATTCAAAGAAAAGCTACGAAAATGACATCCACCAACACCAAACGTTGATGCAAGAACGTGTAGGAGGAGAGAGCGAGAGTGAGAGATCTTACGTCATTGCACTATAGTAATACTTCTACTACATCATATATTTGTGTTTCTACATGGGCGATCCGTGACCTTCAATGAGCCGTCGATTCACTTTTCAAATTAACTGCAGTTCTTTCAATAATGAGACAGATTTATTGGTGGCCGAGACAATTTAATTTATTGATTCCAAGGTATATCGATAAAAATATCAGTTTTATTCTCTGCAGGATTATTATCGCAGGACGCTGAAGTTAAATCAGCATTTCATCCAAAGCCTATAAACACATGAAGAAGCATATACAGAAATATAAATAAAATTAAAGTGAAGGAAAACAAACACAAAATGGATTATAGCAGTAAAATTTATGTAAAAAAAAATTTAAAACAAAACAATAATGGAAAAAATTTACTTTTTATCTATCTATAAAGTTATTAGTTTTATTCAGAAACTAATCTGAAGATCTACGATTTCCTTAGAATTGTTTAAAAACAAAAATTAAATTAAAATTTTATAGTAGATTATTTGATAAAATAAAACAACTCCTAAATAATATTAATTAAATGAAAATTCCGAGACCAGTAGCATAAAACAATAAACTATAATAATTTGATATTTTTGTTTTAACGTTAAATAAATACCCTATGCATTGTTTATTTATTTTCCTAAAATTAGAGCAGAACAAACATCAATTACAATACATATAATACCAGGTAAATTAAAACCCGTAGTGATAATATTTGTTCACGTAGGTTAAAGTAAATACTTAAATCAACAGTGGAGGGCTAATAGCAGGAAGTAATAGTATCCATAGCAACACATTCTAATAGTTTTGCTTTTCAGCCAACATCAACAAAAATAAACAATCGATTATCAAAAATAAAATCAACATCCACACAATAATAATTATAATAACAATATACTTAAAAATAAGTTCTCATTTAACCATATATTTTAATACCCAATGTAAGGCATTAAAATGTAATTACAAAATACGTAAATTAAATGAAGTAATAAAAGTTAAAAATTAATATTAAATATATTATAAAACTATTATCACTTACATTGTAATTAATAAGAAATCTGTTGATGAAACAAGCATAAATGAAAAATCTAATCATTATAATATCATGACCATTATTTAACAAAGTTTTAAAACTGATTCTCTTTATAACGTCCAATAGGATTATTGTATAGAATTCGACATTTTCCCATATATTTTTTTAATTGTCTGCTAATTTGTTAAAAAAAAATATTGGGAATTATAATTATTATAATTTAATTACAATTATAATTATTTATTTAGAACCATATTATCGTCTTGTATTTTTATAAATATTAGTCAGAAGAAGAGGTTTTCTTTATGATGGAGTGTTGAATTTTTACTATAAAATTTGTCCAAAAAAATAATTATTACATCTAATAATATGCAACTTTCAAACACATATATAAGTTACTCATTTTACTTATTTTAAAATATATTTTATTATTTTCTGATCTATTTATTTGTTTTTTTGTTATTTATATATTAAAATTTAAAATTTTTTTTAGTGTTTATGGCTGAAATTCATTTTTGAGAAATCTTTTAACATCTTTTTTAAATTTAATAAACTCCTGAAAAGGAATAAACTGGAATTAAGAAGAAAGGAATTTAATAAACTGCTGCTGCTTAAAGGAATGGACGAAATTATGTAATAAATATTTAAGCAATTATACATAAACATTTTATGTATAATTTTTTATATATTCACAGTGTTTCTTCAAATAAATTTTAAATCGCACCAAAGAAAAAAAAAATGATTCGGTGAATTACTTTTTATCGAGTTATTCCTAACAGACAACTCCAGAAACAAATATTTTCTTCCACAATTCATTTTATACTCTTTTACAGGTTTAAGTAGACTAATTTAATTAGGAAGGGGAAATAACTACATAAAAGTATTTAAAAGATAAAAAATGAGCAAAAATAAATAATTGTAATATTTTTCAAACAATTTTTGTGCTCTGAAATTTTAATATAAATGCGTAACTTCAACCGATGTATGAATCCACATAATTAAGTACATTGAAACTAACTGGAATACGACGAATGAGACGGAAAGGAAATTAGTTACGGAAATTAAAGGAATGGACATCGACAAGGGTGGCCGAGTGAGCTGACAGCAGTAATGTGTTGTCAGAAAGAGAAAGGAAATACCTATTAATGGTTGGGGTTATCACTAGTTGTGTACAGACGGCCCTTAGTTGACGTTTCACTAACAACCCGAAAATTTGTCAAATAGTCAAAGCCAATCTACACACTTGGAAACTGAACCGCAGAAGAATTTATTACACTAGCTACGTCACAATTACAAAAGCAATTAAATTTAATTAGTTATTAAGCATTCTATTAAATAAAAAATTAACGCAGAAATTTTTAATAAATAAATGATAATGGTAGAACTACACTAGCAACATATTCTTTACAGAGTGTAAGGGAATGGAGAAGAGCGAGAGGGAGTGAGAGAGATAGAGAACTGAATTGTTTCCATTTTTCTGAAATAACATTTAAGGTCCAATACGGCATCCTGCTAGTATTTATTCAACTACAGACATTAATTCAAAATTATAATTAGTAAAAGATTCAATAAAATAAAATGCAAAAGAAAAACAATTATAATAGAAGCTAAACATTACCATAAAAGACAATAATAATTGTGTATATTACTATTTGCATAAACCATATCTGTCAATGTTTTAAATTTAAATAAATTTGTTACAGAAATAAACCCCCAAACCCCCTCCCCCTGCTGAATTACGTTTTTTTTTTCCAGTGGCAAAAAAATAACATAGTCCAGTAGTAACTTATTAGAATCTCCATTTTGATTATTTGTCCTTTGGAATTTCGGGTTTAAAACATACAAAGGAAGGTAAAACATACTCACCACTTGAAGGTAATATTTTTTAACAAGTTCTCTTTTTAGATTTTTCATATCTAAGTGGAAATTGCTTTCCGCAAAATTTCAATAGCTAGGACGATACTGTAATGTGTGTGAGCGAGCGACATTAGACAACAATAAATGATTTAACCCCTAGATGACACCTCGCTTCATTAATTACCTAACTGATATTACTTCACAATGATTTCATTTCATCATCAGATAAAATGTATTCTGACAATTCCTAATTTTCCGATACCAATAAAGTAAGATTGTTTAAATCCATACTTCATTGACAAACTAAAATTAAGAATAGTGCTAAAACTATTAGATCGATAACTGACGAACTTTAATCAAAAAGGGACTTGCTAAAATTATTATTAAACAGGAGTAGGAGAAACCTTTGTTAAGTGGAATGTGCAGCTTGTCTCAATAGCAGTCGGTACTACTGAAATTAAAAATTCTCACTAGTGATATCATACTCAGGTCTTTTACTGTATGCTATGCTACGACCAGTGATGGTTTAGAAAATTAATATCTTTGTTACTGATAAAAATTAAATAAACTTCTTATGATGAACTAAGCCTGATTGACCCTACATTCGTATTTTTATTTATTTTTTACCTTAATCATTGTAGTTATCAACCAACTACTTTTTCTTTTTTATTTCTTTTCAGTCTATTCTAAGTAAGTGAACGATAAAACAAACATAGTTTACAACAAAGTAGCTAAGAAACAAGTATAGAAATTTGTTAGATAGAGATTGACCATTAGATACGGGAACTGCAAGTTCATATGAAATTAAAAAATCTTGTTTCAAGCTAATTCTATATAAGTTTAACAGCTGTACTTCTTGAAATATTATCAAAATTAAAATGGTATTGAAATTTTTAATGAAACTTTAACAGCAGCTGTATTTTAGTCAGGAGCACATATTCTAAAACATATCAGGTTTAGGTTTACTTAAACAACGGTAAATAATTACGACTGTTGATTAATTTACAACCCCCCGCAGTTAAAGTAATAAGCGATAAAAGTGATGGATCATGACTTGCATAATCTATCACTTTTCAATCAAAAAGCATCTTTCAATGTGTAATTTAGTTTAATTTGTAAGAAATTATTGTAATAGAATTCTTTGTGAAACGATGTTATATAAGAGTAGAAAATTTTGAAATTATAACTGTTCACTATTCAATCATCAAATCTAATCCACATAAAGGAATCAAGACTTCCAGTTTTGGAAAAAAAATTGTATGCAAAGAAACTGAATACAAGTCGCTGCTCTCAAACTTCTCTAAAACAAAAAATTTTGCTTCAAAACCAGAGAACAAAATATTTAATTAATTAAGTCATGCAAAAACTTGAAAAAAATTACAGAAATTCACTCGCCATGGGGCTGTTTTAATTAAAAAATAATAATTAGCAAAATAATGTTACTTAAATAAATTGAACAGCTAACAAGAAAAGACAGTCTTCGACTGATGAAAATAGGCAAAAATAGCTCCTTGCCGAGTGAATTTTTGTAAGTTTTCTAGAGATTTTGAACGATTTAATTTTTTTTCTAAAGCAAATAACTACTTTTTAAAGATGTTTAACAGTAACAAATAGTATTTAGTTTCTGTGTAGATCAATTTCTTCGGATTCGAGTCAAACAATCGTTTTTAGAGGGATACCTTCAAACTGTAAGTGTTGTCGGTGGTTTGTATTATTCACCAATTCTTTTTTATCATAGTGTTTTTGTTGGTACTCATGAGAAAATTGTTTTTTTAGCCCCTTTTTAACTAAGAATAGTTTTTTTGGACGGGGTGCTTTTTTGGGGATGATAAGAAAATTAACTAGTACTTTTAAATTGAAAGTGGTTTTTTAGTGATTATGGTAGAGATATGATATACAGAGTGTATCAAAACTGCACGGCAATCTCTCGGAAACGGATTCTATATCTAAAAATAAGAAAAAAGTTTCC
>JAAAKQ030186986.1:0-12144 GCA_010016005.3 Zanna intricata | reverse complement strand
TGTCTTACAAATTTATAACTCATAATTTTTTAATAAATTATGAAAAGCGAGGTCTATGGACTAGCTACATTTATCTACATCTATTTCCTCACTTACTAAATAAAACAAAACTGCTGCATATGCAGTAAATAAGGATATTTTCTGTGAATTATTACAGTATATTATTTCTTTGTTTCTTTTTTTCGTCGGTGGAACGGGAAACTGTTTATAGGTACCATTTGATCTCGATCTCCATGGTAGTATGGTACTCTTCCTTGCGGACCTAGCCAATAAAAACCCTCCCTATTTACAACATGGTATGCCGGACTCACCTTTTGGTCTCTCAGTACTCCATGTTTCTTGACCACATCGCACCTCCAAATGCTAGTCCAACGCCACAACCTATCGAGACATTCAGTTTATTTTTCATTTTAATTAATCTCGAATTTGGGACCGGGACCTGCTCCAAGGGAGATTGAGGGAATTATTTACCCCTGGATCTCTTGAGCTAACTTTTTTGGAGCGATCTTAACCAGATCGGAGATACGGCTTACCACAATCGTTTGGTCTGAAGTATAATCTCAATGATGTTCTCTGCGATAAGAACGCCAAATTCTCTCTGAATTCCCTATGCTGCTGAAATCGATTCCACATGAACACCACGTGTTGGGCGGTATCTCCCTCCTCGCAATAACAATTCCGTGGGGTGTCTCAGCGCCCGGGAGCACAAATAATCCCCCATCGTTAACTGACCTATGTCTGCAACCGTTTCTTGGCTTTGAATGCCACTTCTATTACATGTCTCTGGAACTTGGCGATCTTTTCTATCCACGTCCCGAAATATTTCACTGCAGATATAGGATTAACCACATCTAGGGTAAATGGCCTTTCATCCCACGTCTCGGCCTTTCATCCCGGAGGTCCCGGGTTCGAATCCCGGTCAGGCATGGCATTTTTCACACACGCTATAAGTCATTCATCTCATCCTCTGATGATATACCTTAACGGTGATTCCGGAGGTAAAAAGAAAAAAAAACATCTAGGGTAAACGTAAGTAGACATAGGTAGAGACCGTTACCTACCATGTTTACCGGGGTGGGAGGGGGTGGTACCGAATACAAAATAAGAACCAGCTTAACCCTATCTTAAAACTTAGGCCTTCTTCGGCGAAAGCTGAATCCTGATTGGCTTTTCTATCTCGTCAAAACTACAGGAATTTGACTATCGAAAAGATAACGTTGGTTATCCTCCTCCGGTAGGGGCAGACGCCATGACAATTCAATGACCGGAATATTCTTCCCCACGGTACACTACTGAATGAATCAAACCGATCATAGCCCGAATATAACATGTATGCCATAAGCTCGATCTGGCCTCCCGGATAGTGGTAATGACTCTACATATGAAATCTATAGTTCATCTACCATTACTTTTTTTTTGGATTTTTTTTTTTAAACTCCGGAACCATCGTTAAGGTATAACTTCAGAGAATAAGATGAATTAATTGTAGATGTGTGAAAAATGCCATGCCTAACCGGGATTCCAACCCTGGCCCTCCGGATGAAAGGCTGAAACCACTCTCGTCACGGAGGCAGCTCCACCATTACGTAGTAATATCAGAATATCACTAAGACTGGCTTCTACCTTTCTAGCTCTTGGTTGTACTTGTTAAACATCACTCTCTCGAAAATATTACCCAAATAATTTATCAAACAGATCGGACTAAAGGATGCATGGTAACCGCTTTTTCACCAATCTTAGTAAGGAGCACGAGCCAGATAGAATTCCAGCCTTACCAACAAACCATTACCAACCTTACCAAGCTATTTTTTTGCGCTTTGTTTCGCTTCATCGAGGAAAGGTAGTCTTCGTGCAACTGAATCCGGTATCATTCATTGTGTTGACCTGCTTAATAAAGACTAACAGTTATGTAAGATTGTCATATCCTTTCAACCAAGTTAGTCCTGAAATGGGCCATTTCTCTTTTGTGGCCTACCACCTCAAGGCTCGATTGGGTTTCCTTGAGGTATCAGCTATGATTGCTGAGAACCTCCGGGTCTGTGAGATCGATATCGCTCAGAAACGCCAAGAATTTAGCCAAAAGATGCCAAAACTCTTGACTGACTACGAAACGATGGCCTTCTGCTGCTCACTCTCCGAAGGACTAACAACATACAGTGCTGTCAGCATGATCTGACAACATATCGACCTGCAAGACTTACCACTCATGATTGACAATTGATCCGCTGGATTTCAAGAGTGATTCATTAATTTATGTGGTGAACTCATCTCTGTTGAAAGTAGAGGTATCGCCTTGATTCATGCACATGAATCCCGGGTTTTAATCTTTAAAATCGTCTCCTACCAAAATTATTTTTGCCTACTGTCTGCCTCCCTCCACCAATAAGCTGACGAAGCAATGTCGAAACCACTGAAAAACAATTCAGCGAGGTATAGCATGGTTAGTTGTTACTTGTACAAAATTCCGCATTTTTTAAAAAAAGTTTTAGCCTAAAGGCGGAATGTAATAAACGTTTAAAATTATTAGTTAATCATCTGTCCCCTATCGTATTTTTTTAAATATTTGTGTCAGACAATTTGTTTAAGAAATATTTATATAATAATGAAAGTTTTTTATAAAAAGTTGTACGTAATTATTTTAAATAAGAAAAAATTTTAGCTACGTCAACTCTTTCCTACTGGATATGTTTTAAAGTCTTATTATATAAAAAGTGATATAAATATATATATTACGTATATTTTCTTATCATAATTATCACTATTATAATATAGAGACGTGCCGTAACTATGCCGTTGTTTGCTGTTATTTTTTTCATCTGGGTGGATTTATTAAAATGTACAATATTCATTTAATAAGAGTCAGAAAAAAATTGCTATAATATTAATTAACAAATAAATATTAACTAAAACTAATATAAACATATGAACAGCATGATGTAGAAAGATATTTATATTTTTAATTTTATTTTAATTGTTTCATGTATTTATGTATTAGTTAATATTAATTAGTTAATTAATATTGTACATTTTAATAAATTCATCCGAACGAACAAAATAAATGGAAAAAACGCTCTATGTTTACAATTGTGTTTCTAATGTAACACAAGGTAATGAAAGAAAAATTAGGCATGCGTTATTTAATATATATTTTTTTAAGCTATGTTTATCACTGAAACGTTTACTGGTAATAGTTTCTTTAGATATGTAATAAATATCTAAAGCTAAGGGGTAAATCAGTAGTTTCCGTAAAGAAAATGAAAATCCATTTTCATATGGCTCATTATACATTTGGATCACAAATTTTAATTCTTTGCAATTACCAAGCATTTTAAAAATTATTATAAATGCATACTCGATTCATATTTCAAATAAAATCTGTTGGAGCTCAGTTACTGAATTTCATGCGATTATTGTTCATATTTACAGATATTTTGTTGGCTAATAATAGATTTTTATGACATTTTTAAAAATCCCTACGAGATTTATGTAATTGTAAATTATTTTTAAAATAATTTATTATAACTTTTAGCTTTTTCTATTGATTTTATAACAGTTAGGATACCAAAACAGTTTAAAAAATTTTTAAATAAAAATATTGTTGAATTTTTTTTTAACACGAAATAAAAAAGGACTAAAATTCTTCATTTGTATAAAATTTAACACATTTTAAATTTTATGATAAATAATTTTTTTATACTGTCATGGGTAGAAAAAAATTAAAATATATAATTTAATTATTATCTACCGATGAAGGATAAAGGAATAAATAAAAAAATGTAACTAGCATTTAGCATGGTGAAATGGTAGATGTTTGGTATAGTGTTCTTGGGTGGATCAACCGCAATGGTTTAACACGTACTAGAAATTTTGAAAGTATTATATTATTGAAAAGGATTAAACCTTTTGAGAAGCTATCGCCTTGAATGAGAAAAGTTTTGTCACAATAGGAAAAATATAAATTAAGCTACGTGCGTAAAATCAGAAATAACGGTTCATCTTGACCGATTGACTGAATTCATAAACAATACTGAATTCATAAACAATCTATTGTTAATGAATTTTATATTATTTTATTGTTTTAGTTTTTCTATTTTTTTAGTTTATACTATTCAAAAGATTTTACAAAACACGCTCAAGTGTTGGCATACAGTATGTTGGTATTAAAAAAAAATAAACTTTACTTTCCCTCTGAATATTCGTAAAAGTATATTTATTTATTTATTGTTGTCTTTTAATAACATCCTAAATGCTATGTTTTTTCTCTATAGTTATTTAACTTTATTAGTTCTTGTATAACTATTGAATATTATTCTTAGCAAACGTAATCAGCGATTAGATGTACATTTTTAATTAATTTAAATATCACAGAAGGAAACTCTTGAGTTCTTTTACAACGATGAATGTTTAGTATTAATCACCTTTTTAGTTAAATATTTAATTAAACATTATTGCATTATAAATAACTGATATTAATTTGTTGTTTGTTATTTGTTGACAGGTTATAAAGACCTCTTAATCTTTCTTCAGTTTGATCCGTACTTTGAAATAAGATACTAATCTGAACACGAATGTTGTAATTAAATAAACTAATCATAATATGTTTTACTTTATATTAGTAGTATGTGTAACTTATTCTCCGTTTTACTAGAAAAGAGTAATCGATTAAAGTTTTACGAGGATTTTATTTTATAAAAATCTTGTAAATCTTGATCTTGCACTATCAGCTTTACTTAATAAATTTTTCGTCGTGAACCATTTATATTGAATCATCACCGAATTCTTCCTTTGTTAAAGGAATTGTAGTTATTTTCACTGAAAAAATTAAACGTTATTGCAAACAGGTTCTTCTCGGAAATAAGTTATTGACTATCATTTCAAATATTTTTCATTGTATATTGAAAAATCTGAATTATCGCAAACAGGTTTAATAACACAGAGTTAAAAAATGGATATTACCTATAGGAAACATAGATATAACATATCATTAAAATAAACACAAAACTTTTTTAATATTCACCCTAATTAATAAATTAGTTTTTATTAAATAACTTTGAATGTGAACCAATGATGAGTATAATTACAAAGCCCAACTACCAGGGATAAAGCGTCTTCGCACTAAACAAAATACTAACCATATTATTAAATATTAATATTGCTAAATGCCCACCTGAACACAAAATATCTATAATACGTAAGTACAAAAAAATTATTCCATTCCTGCAGACAGTGAAATTGATAATAAAGTAATAACAAAAAATTTTAAAAATAGAAAAAATGCTATAAAGTATTTAATTACAACAAATTTATTCTTAACAGCAGTCCATTCAACGAACTTACACGGCACAACTTAATACGGAACTGCTTCGCCCCTTCAGTAAGAGGCCCGCGAACGCAGCAGATGGTACGCAATCGCATGACTAATTACTCCGTAGTAGATCGCAGTGCAGTAGATCCTACCGTCAAAAAAAGATAATTATAATCATCCTGACAAGATAATTATAATTATAATAAGACAGTCATAATTGTGCCTCAACTGCTGATTCCATAAGAATAATATTATCTAACTTAAAAATTAAACATTATAATTATTTAAAATTAAATAATGGTCCTATTTAATAAATTTCTTTTAAAAATCGTTAAAAGTCACGCTAAACTTATAATTGGCTATCTAATAGAACGGTGGGGATTTTGTGTAGCTCATATTTTCTGAACTCTTCCTTGCCTATTAACCACGCAGTATTAATTACAGTAGTAGGAATTAAGAAATATAATTTGATTATATCAAAAATTAATTTAAACGTCAGGAATACATTTCTGATAGTATATGTTTGGAGCGTAGCTTTAAATGGAAGTGAAACTTGGATGATCGGAGCACCGGAGAAGAAAATATTAGAAGCTTTTGAACGTGGTGATACAGGAGAATGTTAAAAATCAGATGGGTGAATTAATTGACAAATGAAGAGGTATTGCGGCAAATCGATGAAAAAAGAAGCGTTTGGAAAAATATAGTTAAAATAAGAGACAGACTTATAGACCATATATTACGGCATCCTGGAATAGTCGCTTTGATATTGGACGGACAGGTAGATGAAAAACAATGTGAAGGCAGACAACGTTTGAAATATGAAAACAAACTGTTAGGGATATAGGATGTAAGAGGTATACCGAAATGAAACGATTGGCATTAGATAGGGATTATTGGAGAGCTACATCAAAGCAGTCAAATGACTGAAGACAAAAAAAAAGTAGGAATTGATATCCATCTTTGCGGATATTATTTTTATGAATTTGTATTTATATACAACAGTCGAGAAGTTTGTTTTTTGCTCGTCTGGTGTAATTTCAAGAGCTACCCAACCAAAAATCAGCTTGTTTAAATCTTATTCTCAAGTGTCAAATGACTAAAAAATATTTACGTGATACCAACATACAAATCCTTGGTTTTTCTCCTTTTAATATGCTTTCGTGTAATAAATATGACTAAAAAATAAATCCCACTAATTTAGTTTACCATGAAAAACAATTCTTAAAGACTCAAATTTTTAAAATTAGCTCTCCGGGGCAAGAAGTGAAAAGTCAAGGATAAATAAAATTATAAATTCCCACTGGACCATTCCCCACACCACTTACTCCAACAAAAATATCTAATATTATAATGCTCAATTCTATTCTCAGTAAAAAAAAATCATAAAGAAAACTGAGAAGTTCAGACCGTCTTGAATAAAAATGTAATTGTTTTTAGAACTTAATGTTTCTGATGTTTATGATGATGACCAAACCAATATATATGTATATATATATATATATATATATATATATAAATATATATATCCTTTTTTTTATTTTGAAAAATCTTCAATTAGTAAATAGTATAAAAGTGGTTCAAGAATTATTACACCCATACGAGTACTGCACGCATAATTATAGAGCCTGTATTTATGAATAACTAAAAGTACTGCTATACTGAAAACATGTTTTTCTGGGTTTAATCCCAGATGTGTAATCTGCTGCTGACATGTTCCTTGTGGTCTAAAATCGAATCGCAGATCTTATTTCACAATCGGCAGGCCACTCAATTATTTGAAAAAATTCAACTTCACAATATAAACTCTGCATAATGACACTAAGACTGCAATTGGCGCCCGCATTTGTGGAAGACATGACATTTGCTAGAGCGCAAGTGGCTTTCAACAGCTGCACAAAATTTACATACTACAGCCAAACGAACATTATTAAAAAATAGCCCTAGTATTTAATAAGTTTCTAGGTATTTAAGGATTTGTTTCTAGGAAAGCTATTGATGATAAATATTCAGTATACATCCATTTAGTTATGACCACACAATTTTGATGGTACAGTAATATGTATTTTGTTATTTTAAATAATCATTTTACTTTCCATGACTTAAAAACCTGGTACAGTGTTATAGAATTAAGACAACCACCTAAAATTTATACGAGAAATATTAAGGCAAAATATTTTCCATAAGTTAAAATTTTTATTTTGCTCTATGGTAAGAAACATGTAATAAAATTATATTTAGTGATTTCAATAAATAAATGATAAAAATTATAATAATTTAAGTATTAAACACAGCCAAACAATGCTGTTGTATTATATCAGGTTGTTCACTTTTGATAATGTACAAGTTATTAAGGAAAATCTATTTAAATTTCATTTAACTTTAATAATCACTACGTTTAAAATACACTTGGTTAAATTGAAATAATTTCATTTAGTTCATGATTAATAACTTTCATTACTTTCTCATGCTTCACATGATTCTGATGTCGAATGATTCTCTTATTCATCTGTGGTCACAGATTGAAGTACGAAAGGTGTGATCATACCTTCAGGATTACAAACCCTTTCTAGTTATATTCATTAAAAAATGATTAAATTATAATATTAAAAAATTTAGAGTTGGGTATTCATCAACCTTTGTGTTAGTTGAAAAAAAATTATTAATGAATATTTCAAGATTTGTATAGCTTCACCTGCTAGTTGCATATTTACTTTACTTCACTTTCAGAATTATTGTTTTCTAAGGTGATAACATCAAAGTACTAAATGCATTTTTCTTTTTGGATCATATTTTTCACTTCAATTACACATATTATCATGTGGCCTTCAACATAGTCCTGAGGACCCACTATGAGTATTTTAAAGTGGTGCTATGTTAATGAGAACTCTTTTTGGTGAAGCTCATTTATTTTCAAGATGAAGGTTTTATACGTATTCGTAAATAAATTTCATGCATTTTAGGCTGAATTTTCATTTTGGAATTATAAGTCATGGACAGGATCATGTTCTGTACTGCATGGTATTAATTTCCAAACTTAATAATGGAATATAAGATATTGAAGATCTGTACAACATTACTAAATATGGTAACATATTAACATAATTAATTAGAGCAGATGATTTGGAGAAGACAAGAATAACATAATAATCACTGTGTCATAAATAAAAATATGACACAACTCCTCATGTGACTAAATAGTGGCAGTGTAATATTAATATGTACATGATAAATACAAATTATTAATCACATTACATACTCTTTTAATCATAAAATTCTAAGCATCAATAAGTATACCCTATTTTACAAAAAAAAAAATGTAAAGCTGTAATTATAACAGTGGTAATTAAAAATAAATTACTATAAAATTTTCATTATTAATCATAATCTAAAAAAAACATTTAGCTGGTGTTCTTACAATTTTTTCTTTCACATTATATTGTTTATATGACCTAATGTTACGTTTTGTAATACATTTTCATTTTACATCGTGTTATATTAGTGCATCAAAAGATAATTATGTTGTCTTTTATAATTTTTTTATGGATGTTGGCTCTAAAATATCTAAAAAAAATATTTATTATGAGATCTTTTTATTAAACATTATAGTAAAAATAAAAATGTGAAATATTAATTTAATTATAAAGAATAACAGTAAAAAAATGTATGAAACTTATTTTTTCATTGTGAGTAAAGCAATTTTTTAGAATAAATAATGTCAAAATGTGTGTGTAACAAAGATACCCAATAATATTTAAAATATTATCCTACTTCATCTTTATCTGTTTAGCCTCCGGAACTACTGTAAAGTATTACTTCAGGGGATGAATGAGGATGATGTGTATGAATGTGAATGAAGTGTAGTCTTGTACAATCTCAGGTCGACCACTCCTGAGATGTGTGGTTAATTGAAACCCAACCACCAAAGAACACCAGTATCCACGATCTAGTAAATATTATCCTACTGTCAATACTGTACACGACTCAAGAAATTTTTAACGTTTAGATGTAACAATGCTCTATGCCAGTACTGTAGATATGTAGTGCTGAACATCTATTAATAAAGTACTAGTATTATAAAAGGAAGATGTTGCTGCAAATCATGTTTACAATGCCGTCGTCTTATACCAACATTTCAAACATCACACATTTCAAGCATTACCAGTGCAAATGACTTGTACTAGTGATGTTGTAGGGTCTTGTTCTGTGCTCTGGCAAATCCAATAAAAATACAAATTTCAGAAATATGATAAAATCATTGCCTTTTCTAATTCATATATTTATATCAAATATGACAAAAGTATTGGCTTTTCTAATTCATGTATTTATATAAATTTCATTTTAATATTTTTTTGTACAACTCCTGTTTAATACTTTTATCGATCAACTTGATTACAAAAATATTTTGTATATTTTGCCATCAATAACATATCATTAAAAATCTCAAATACTTCCATAATCTATCTAAATTCAATTCCTGCGTTCTTTAGTTATCAGTTACTTATCTAGCAATTCTAAAATCCAATCTTATTTAAACAGGACTTTCAAACTACCTTGAAAGTTTCTGGTAGCTTGTTTTCTATTGTGAGATAATATCATAATATAATGACTTATGCCTTGCAAAATTTAAAGACCTTACTCATTAATCTCCATATTTTATGAAAGTTTGCTTTAAATAAACATATTTAATGTACTGTAAACCTTCTTTCTATAAAGCCAGGCTGGTTGTCTTTGATTATTTCCTTAGAGCAATATTTTAGTAATAGGAAAATTATTTTGCTTTGGATTTAAAATTCTTATTATTGTTACAGTCTTACCACTTTTCTTTAAAACTGTAAGAATTTCTAGTTTTTCTTTTATTTATATATACTCTTATATATAATTTTAATGAGTTCATGTTTTTCTGAGGATGGAATTGAATTAATGAGCTCATGATGTTTCTTGATGCATTGTTTCTGTTTTTTTAGTAATATAAGTATCCTATTCTCAAAGTATGCTTTACTTATCTTGAGCTGCTCATTTACTGCTGTTACTTACAAAATATAGTCAACTCATCTATTTGCTCTTTTCTTCATAAACATGTTGTTACGTTCTATGCATTGAGAACGTTGAAGGTTAGACACCGACATGGTCGGTTCATTCTTGCTATCCAATTACAAGTCATATTCGGTTGCAGTAGAGACACCAGGCACCAGGCAGTACTAGACGAGACGCACAGACAGTACCTGTAGTATTTCAAACATGTTAGTTAACACATACAATGTATCACTCAATTATAATTATTCATAAGTCTTTTATATTTTATGCAAGTTTCTTATTCATAAGTGTTCATTTCAATATATTCAAGAAAATTATACTATTCAAGTTTATGCTATGTTATACTATTATGCCATCAACATCATCAACGCATATACTACATTTTAAAACAATAAATAATTGAAAATTACATTATTTACATTCATCCCTGAAGGATGAAGCTCTTAATATCATCAAAAATCTTCCAATAACTAATGAAAATTATACAGTTGCATTAAATCTACTTAAAAAAAGATTTGATAATAAATATATAATTTTTGTACATCTTATTGAAAATATTCCAAAAACTAGTTTTATTGATAGGAAATCTGCAAACAGTTTAGATAACTTTATTTATAAAAGTAATTCTTGTATAAGTTCATTGGAAGCAATGAATTTAACCCTAAATGCTTATGAACTCATTGTCGTAAGTTATTAGCATCTAAGTTACACAAAAATACTTCCAAACTTTGGAAGGAAAGGCTTTCAAATGATAATTTTCCTCATTTTAAAAACTTTATTAAAATTCTTAATTTTAGAGGACAGATACTTGAAAATGTTGAAGCTAAACCTGATTTAAGTTCTCAATCAAATACATTCTGTAAGCAAACAAACTTCCAATAAGTCTTTTAAGAATCAAAGTAAATACACCAATTCATGTAAAACTTACAAGGGAAATTTAGTTAGTTATCATGTAAATTCAAAACCTATTCAATGTATCATGTGCAAATTCAGTCATTGTTTATATTCATGTAAAAAATTCCTTGATTTAACAAAAGAAAAACGCAAGCAGTTTTTAAAACAAAACAAATGTTGTTCTAATTGTTTACGAACTGGTCATTTTGTTATTAATTGTAAAAACAAATATGTAAAAAATGTTCTAACAAACAACATTCTTTAATTTATGTTTATGCAGGTGATAATTCTAGTAGTAAACAAGATAACAATACATATTGTGCTCTAAAGTTACAAACTGATATGAATGTTCTCTTATCTACTGCAATTTGTAATACTATTGATAAACATGGAAAATATCAATCCTGTAGAATTTTACTTGACTCAGGCAGTCAAACTAATTTCTGTACATTGGACTTTGCTAAAAATCTTGGATTAACTTTAACAAAAAATAATCTTCCAATTTCTGGAATTAATAACTCACTATGTCAATCTAATTACAGTGTTACTATCAAATTATTTTTAAGATATCAAAACTTTACGTTCGAAGTTGTTTGTGCGGTATTACCCAATCTAACTCATAATCTTCCTACTGAATCATTAATTTATGTCTACTTAATTTGCCTAATAATTTATTTCTTGCCGATCCACAATTTGATATTTCATCAAATGTTGATATTCTTTTAGGTGCTCAATATCTCTTTAATCTTATACACCTGACAAGGTTATACGTAACTAACACTATCCGATACTGCAGGAAACCAAACAAGGATATATTCTAGCTGGAAACCTTCTTTTCAATCGCACAAACAGTAGTTCTGTTTCTTCATTTTTTATTCGTAATGATAATAAAAATCTTTCTGCTCAAATAG
>JAAAKQ030186953.1:0-12146 GCA_010016005.3 Zanna intricata | reverse complement strand
GATGAATGAATTGTAGCGTGTGTGAAAAATGCCATGCCTGACCAGGATTTGAACCCGGGACCTCCGGATGAAAGACCAAGACGCTACCACTCGGCCACAGAGGCTGGCAAATACAACTAAATTAGATTAATCTATCATCACTTTCATTCTATGTACAGTATATACATAAAAAAATTAACATTATAAAATCTTTATAAAAATGTAACATGAATAATGTAAACGATATAACAATTTACATGTCTATTCAAACACTTAAACAAAAAAAAAATCTATATTATTTTTTAAATGTTATGTAATCAATATTAAAAAAAAACGTTAATAATAATAGGTATAAAAAAATATATATATTTAAAATAATTTCAAAATTTATTAACCCTAATATCTATAATAAAAGTTGTTATCTAATCTATCATACATAAAATGATTTAATGATAAACAAATTTTAAAAGAAAGTATTTATATACTTTTACTGTTAATTTGAAGTTGTCTCATTGAAGTTAGAACAAAAAAAAACACATTTAAAAAAAATACATTTGCTGTAAAATTATTTTTTAATTTATAAATGAAAATCACACAAAATTATGAATTGTAGTTTTATAAGTTAGCAATAAAAATTCATTTTTATAAAATAAAACATAAATGTTTAAAAGCATAAAAATGTACAATGCAGTTAATTAATTCAAGCGCATAACAAAAGCAACAAGTTAGATAGAAGTGTAGTTCTAACCTAAAAAACTCAAATTTGGTTTAATTAGTTATAACTTACAGCACTCTGATTTTGTAATAAAATAAAATGCAGTAACTTAATTTACTGTTCCCTTGGAACTGATTATGCAGTTCTGGGGGAAACTTTTCGTTTCCCTGAAACGAAAGTTGGCATTCCCATTCCTGAATGCCAACTTTATAAAAATCGTATAAAAATGTTTATAAAAAGGAAATTTAATGAACAGTAACAAAGACTGGCTGTAAAAAACTGACACAAAAATACCTTAATTAAGAAATTATCCAACATTTATGTAACTTAAAAATTTACTTATATGTACTGGCTGCAGAATTACGAGAGTTTTTCTCTAAAGTAAAGACCATTTTATTAAAAAAAAATTTATTCTGAAAAATTATAAATACTTCTTACTTCTCTTAAAATAAATACCTTATAATTCTTATCTACATGATCGCCACATGAATTAAAACATTTAACATAACGATATACCAGCTACAATATACATGCACTGTATTTTTCAGCTGACAGTCCATTTAGCAACTGATTATTATTTTAAGTTCATCGTCACATGCAAGTTTCTAACCACTCAAAAATTCTTTCAATTTCAAACAAATGGTAATCAGAAGGAGCTAAGTCTGGACTATATGGTGGATGATCGTAAATCTTCCATCCAGATGTTCTCAGTAAATCATGCGTCGGATCTGCAACATGTGGACGTGCAGGGCAAAACTGTCAGTCGGCTGGCCAGGTTGACAAATTTGAATGGCATGCTGTAACCTACATAGAGTTTCACAGTAGGCTTCTGTATTTACAGTTGTTACATGTGGCATGAAATCAATCAGTAGTATGCCAAACTGATCCCAAAAGACTGTGGTCATCAGTTTACATCCAAATGGCTGTGGCTTGACCTTGGTTAGTATGGTTGGTGATTGAGGATCATGCCATTCATTCGAATGCCATTTTCTCTATGGCGTGTATTACGAAATCCATGTTTCATCACTGGTAACAAATGAATTAAGGAACTCATCTCTTTTTTCTGTGTAACGCATCAAAACATTCCAAAGCAGATCCCATTTGGATTTTTTTGTGACGTTTCGTTAAGAAGTGATGTGCACAAACCTTTCTGAAGCCTAAATAGTCATGAACAATGCGACCAATAACAGCTCTTGAAACATCAGGAAAAAGAAGGACCAGGCAGAAATCGGTGAGTGACAGTCTTTTCTGATTGCATCATTGATGTGTTTCAACAAGTCCTCGGTGTATATCAAGGGCCCCTGAACATTCTTCATCATTTATTCATTTATATTAATTTTGTTATTTCTAAACCTTTCACACCATTTTTGGATGTTTCTTTCTCATTCATTACATTATTATCGTATATAACAAACAACTGCCTATTAATTTCAGCCGGCTTAAAAAACATGTGACTCCACCTATTTCACAATTGGCAGTAACACTGATTTTCCTATTAATTTTATAATGCCAGAATTCACATATAATTAAAGATACTATAATGCGACAACTTAGACAATGCAGGTACATACACATTATCAGTGTGGCCATGAATGACACAGGTTCGCCAACATTAGGGAGAGAAATTTCCCAGCAGTTTTTACTTTAGAGATATCCTTTGTAGATAAGAAGGAAAATTAACTTATAAATGTATACGTGCTAGTTCTATAAATTGAAATATTTTGGTTTAATTACAGAGAATTTTTCAACATACAATCTTTTGAAGTTCACTATATCTAGGGGATAAAGCAAAGCAATTAAATTATTTCAATTTTTATATATTCTATACTTAACAAAAATCAGTCTGGAAATTTAAATAATGAAATCATGTACAAACTATAAAGAAAACATAATCCTGTACAAACAAAAAATATTACTTTTATCCTAAAATCATCCTCAGAAAATAAATCTACAAAACTGAGCAAATTATTTATAAATTTCAAGATTTCTTCTTTCAAATTTCTTCAGACAAAGGGGGTTAACAGAAATTTACAAAAATTTATAAATTTTAAATAAAATATTTCAGTCAATGACAAGAACTGTCTCTTAATCTTCCATAATATTACTTTAAAAAATATAATTTTATGAAAGATTAAAATTTATTAGATTTTATTCATTTACAATTTTTAAAAAATTAAATTATATTTTAATATTTAAAAAAAATTAAATTTATTGTAAATGTTTTAAGTAAGATTATTTTTTTATATTTGAATGAAAGTTAATACATAAAAAATGAATTAAAAGAATGTAAAAAAGTAAGGTTTATTATTTAAACTGTTTTATTTTTATTAAAATTTATTACGTTCTTTCTTTGTAACAACTCTTATATCAATAGTTTTAAATTTATAGTACAACAGTGTACTACACAAACTCATTTAACAGAGAGCAGTTTCTAAAAAAAATTAATATACATAAAAATACATTATCTCTTTCAGGATAGGAGTAGAGTTATATGTACATACTAGTGCATTCAACACAGGATAATAGAGGAAAGTTAGCTGTAATTCATACATCATTTTAAAATTCAAAGTTTACATAAACTATTATGTCTCAATACGGTACATATCATCATTTTATTCAAAATAATGCAAGTATTTCAACATGAAATACTTGCATATGATTAATTCATATGGTTCAGTTACACTACAGAGTTATGGTAGTACAGTACCAAACTATTTACTGACAGCATTTGATAGAAATGATCTCATCAATATAAATTCAATAATGGTTAGTTTTTTATCTATTAACTGGCAGTGAAAAGTTTCAATAGTAGTATTTGTAAAACAGATGTACGCGTAAGTACTGACATTGCCGAGTTTAGTTTTATAATTATTTACATAATTCATTTATTAATAATAATCATCAGTGAAAAAATAATGGACAATAGTTTGAATTAAAAAAAGAATTATTTACATAAGGTTTATATAGATATAATATTCATACAGAATCCACAGAATTACTCTGTTATAAGAAAAATATTTTTCAACAAATTCTGTTTTAAAACAATAAAATAATTATTTAAAAAATATTATAAATACAAAGAATATAGTCAGTAAAATGTCTTAATAAAAGTCATACTTTTGTTTAGTAATAAAAATAAGAAAATTAATAATTTTTCAGGAGAAAGACTCCACGTGTTCCAATTTATTGAATATTATACAATAAAATCTTGTAAAATATACCTACATAAATATTTGTTCAAAAATTCTTTAATAAGATTTGAAGCAGAGGGAAAATAATATGAAAGTTAAAGTGAATATCAAAATTATTAAAATGAGCCATCCTATGTTGTAATTGTTAACTTTTCAGAACCAATCTAAATAGATAAATCAGACTAAGATTTTGGTGGGAGGATATAAATTTTGTTGTAAAATTATTAAACCTTTACAACTAGTTATGTTTGTTTCTGAAACTAAAAAAGACCCGTGCATCTACCTCATAACTGCCAAGATATTTTACCACAGCAGATGACATATCAAGCCTGATTATGAAAGCTGAAGATATTTTTGAATTTATCAAATGTACTTCCACGGCTGTAACTTAATACTTACAGGTACAGTGTACTGAATGTATATTCTAAATTAATAAATTTAAAATTAATTACATTTTGATACATAAAATAGCTGTTAATATTCCTATTTTTTTCAGGATATTAACAAAAAAAGAACAAACTATGTACACAAAAAATATTTACAAAACAGTATAAAATAAATAATGTTTACCTATGTATAAAACACAAAACGATTGACGGTTTATACTTCAGTTTGAGGCACTTCATTACTTTGTACTGGTTTCTGATGTCTTTTAAGGAGAGGTGGTGGTGTTCGCTGCTTTCGTAATTCACTGGTGGGTGTTGGACTAATAGAAACTAGAGCACCGGAATCTTTCAAAGACGAAGCACTACCAGTTCGAAGGGATGGGGTGGATGCTGTTCGACGAGGTTCACTAACTGCACTTCGCCTTTTAGTATCAGCCGTAGGAGTATCACGGTATTCATAGATATTTCCAATACTACGAGAATTATGAGTTCTATTCTCAATACCTTCCAGTCTCTCAGGTTCATCTCTCATCATAAGTATATCTCCATTGTAGTAATGATCAGACTGCCTGAAACATCATTCTCAACAACTGTATATTTCCCTGCAAAATATGAAAAATATGAGTCAGTAAAATTAAGGGGGAGGGAAATGAAAGGTAATTTATACTGTACTTTATATGTAGTACAATGTATCATTTTCCAACTCGCTTCAAATTATCTGGAAGATGAAAAATGAAGACTATTTGCATAACAGTCACTCAGTTGAAACTTGCTATTTTTTCTCTTTAAAGAAATGTGTAAAGTTATTATATTAACTTTACAGATATTATAAGAACTGGTCTACTAATGTTTACTCCAGAAAAAGGATTTACTGCATTATATTTTAAACTGAATGCAACCATGAAATAAAATGATTGAAGTTTTATAGAAGTTCTACAGTGAGAGTGAAATAATAACATTATAAATAACACAGAAGCCTGGTGTATTATTCTGGCATGCGAACCAAAATAGCTGAACAATTTTATTTGTTCTTTGTAGAGATATTCATCTTATTTCAAATCAGTTCAAATTCAACATATTACAAAATAATTCTTTTATGACTATTTATAAGTTATGAGCTTCCATAGTTTCTAAATATCTCTAATGTTTATTAATTGATCACCATTTTGAAAAAAATAGGATAATATTTTGATGTACTTGAAAATTATATTTCAAAATATTTTATTTTAAAATGAAGTTTACATTTGACCTTTTTCAGTACACACAATAACAAGTAAACTTAATAAATAAATGCTATGATGCTATGATGCAGAGCTCTAATAATGATAATTTTAGAAAAATTGAAAATATCAAAAAAAAGAAAAATGGATGAAAAGCTGAACAGTAGTTGTAGATGAGATAATAAACTTTGCTGTTAAGATCTTTTTATCTAGATTGTATTTCTTAAGTTATTTAGTGTCCAAAATACAATGTATATGTCAAAGACTAATTTTTAATTTTTGACGTTTTAAATATGAAAGAAGTATATAATGCTGTTATATGTAAATAATTTTTAATTGAGTGACTGTAATTTGATAGACATCACACATTTTTAGAATAAACCAATAAAGAATTATAATCACTCACTGATTTACAATGGTAACATTATGTAATATTGGAATAGTAGCAATAAGTACCTAAAAATATTTTCTTTTACATCTAGTTTATAGAAAAAAAAAAAACTAATAGACTAGAAGTAAAATTCTTTATCATACAAACATGTATGAAATGCTAATTAAGGACATCACTAAATAAAATTTCTTGGTTTATTTTAATTTTCATTAGTATCTATAATCATTTGGAGTATGTTAATTATGGTATACATTTGTCAGTGGCGAATATAGGTTATAATTTTGGGGGACCCATGGCCCCCCTCCAATTTTTAAAATTAACTATCACCCCCAAAAAGTTTTTTTCTATTAAACTCTCAATCTAAGATTTTTAGATACCCATGAACATTGTCATATAAAACCAGTACTCTACCGACTGGTCTACCATAGCTTGCAAGACAACATATTTTCAAGGGAAGATAATACTACTACTACTACTACTATGTATCGCATTCTAGTGGCAACTGCATGAAACAGCAAACTTGCGCACTTGCTCTGTTATCCAGCTGGAATACTGAAAATCTAGACACTTTTGTAAGGATCAGATATACCAACCATCTCCTCCCCCCTCATTCACGCATGTGCCGAATGCCACGCCTGTACTTTAAACTTATTAATGATTCATTAAACTTATTCAAGTTAGCTTAGAAATATTTAAACATTTTTATATTTTTTCTGATTTCAGGGGGGGCAGGGTCCCATGGGCCCCCATTATATTCACCCTTGACATTTGTACTAACTGCTGAAGTGAAAATAAAATTTTATAATTTGGTTACAACTATTTTGTAACTGGTACATTTAAATGTGTCATTAAGTTAAACTGGCTGTAAAGTCAATTTTCTCTTCAATTTAAATATTTTTACATACTATACGAAAGAAAGATTTTCTACAGAGGTGACTCGCTTGGGACTCACTTGGGGGAATTTAACTGCCTAAGTTTGTCCAACTGCAATGAGTTCTAAAATGTGACGATTTCAAAATCGGAAGTGACAAAGTAACCCAAATATTCAAAAACCATTTGCCAAAATAAAAATCTAAAATTAGAGCACGTTTTTGAAAGTTAAAATTCACTACCAACAAGCACACGGGAATTTGAGAATGTAAATAAAAATACAAAACCTAAACTTAAAGCTAGACAATACATCAAAAGAGAATTTATATCCACTTCATAAAAATAAAAGTAATTGTTAGTTATAAAATGATACAATACTACTTTATAAAGAATGGGTTTTCACTCTTCACTGTTTACACAAATTTATCATTGCCTTTATATAAAAAATAAAATTTGATAAAACAGTATCTGTTTCTTAAATTTTTGTACATATATTTTTTAAATAATAGTGTTTAATAAAAAAAAATCAATGCTTAGTCAAATGGGAAGTTGTTGAATTTCTTTAAGGTGATGTTTTTAATATTATACTGAATAAAATTGTTTTGGTTATTTTTGAAAAAAATATTATAACATAAAAATGTCAAAATACTGTACTTTAAACATTAGTAACAAAAGAACTAATTTACAGTAGTAATCAATTTTAATAGTCATAAAATTTCCAATGGTTCTTTTATTTAAAATTTTGTTTTTACAAGTTTGATTAGATTCTGAACTTTTTTTCTGAAATAGTTTCTTTCTGTTTATCTTATCATTTTTAAAGGGTTTTAATTAATTATCTGTTATTGTATTTTCTATAGTTTAGAATGATTAGATGATTAGAGCTTAAAAAATAATTTTTATTCTCCTGGTCAAGATTATTATATAATAGAATACAAAAAAAAAAAAATTGCAATTAGTAATAAGTACTAGCATCACTTTAACACTTTTTTAAATATTGTAATGTATAAAAATTTTGGGTGTCAAGTTTTTTCTCAACATTTAGAGATCCCATGAATCCATTATGTAAGAAAAAACAACACAACACTATATATACAGGAGTATTTGTGTATCAGCATCTATTTTTCTGAATGTTTCTAAAGCGATAAACAAATCATAAAAATTTTTTACGGTAACTAGTATGAGATTTGATAAACAATTAACAAAAATTTTTTAATTCTATGCCTTTTCAACTGAGTTTGTCTTTTTTCATAGATGATAGCAGCACTCTCTATTATGTATATCAATATTTTCATTCATATTGAATGAGTGGTTCAAATTTGGTAACCGAGTTAGGAGTGTATATTTTATTATGAGTAATAATTTTAATTTATTTAAAAATAACAAACACTGGATTTGCATTAAATTTTGTGCTAAAAATGGAAAAAATCCAAGGACCAAGGATTTATGAGTGGAAAAAATGGTTTCCAAAAGCTGTGAATATGTTTAAGACACAAAAAGATTGGATATCTTAACGCATTAACAACTGATAAAAACTATGTCAACAAAATAAAGAATATTGTTATCAATAATTGTTGAATCTCTATTAGAAATGTTGCTGAAGAGGTGAAATTCTCTTATGGTTTATGTTGAACAATTTTGATTGAAATTTTTAGTATGAAAAGATTGGCAGCAAAATTAGTTCCAAAACAATTGAATTTTTAATAAAAGCAATATCTCAACAATATTGCGGAAAAATTGTTAGCTAACATCACTGATGACACAATTACTTAACAAATCATAACAGGTTGTTCAATTTGAATATCATAAGACGTGTTCTTGTGCATGAGTTCTTACCCAAGGTTGTATGATAAACAAATACTAAGTAATTTTAAGCAGTTTATGTGAAACCATTACTAGAAAACGACCACAAATGTGAGCAAACCATTTTTGCATTTTGTATCATGATAAATCATCCAGTTATTTAGCCCAAACACACACACACACACACACACACACACCATACTTCTATATATCTCCAGACATGGGATCTATGACTTTTCATACCCTGATTTGAGCAACAATTTTTTACAATAGGTGAAATAAATAAAGAAAGAAAAAATCAAAGCAATTTTGGCTATACCAAAACATGAGTCCAAAAAAATTTTGATGTTTGGTAGAAACATAAGATTGTCATATCTATGGGGGAGGGGTTACTTGTAAAGCGAACATTTATATAAAAGAATAAGTAAATTCGTTTAGATAAAAATTAAAATTTTTATTTTTTATCATATCATATGGGTAATTGTTTTATCATTTATGCACATCACACAAAGGATGGAGTAGTTTTCCTTTAATCCTTGATACAATTAAATACAACCAGGGAAGTTTATAACAATGTTGCCAGCTTTATAACAAATAAATTGCTATTAACTAAAATGAAAAAGGAGGTGAATTATTTACATTTAAAAACAAAATAAATATCAAACAGATATTGCTGATTAAATAGCTAACATGAAAAAGATAAATTTACAATAACAAGGACATTTCATTTATTAAATATTGAAGGATAAATATTTTTATTTTATATATAACAGTTAAATAATCTTCATTATTGTATTATTAGCTTTGACAGTTTAATTTTCCCCAGTTTTTTCCCTGGATTGCATATACATAATTATTTTTATGATAATTCATTTAACTTTTGGGGATAAGGAGGCCACTTTACCCAATATATATTCAGCCTTTGGATAACAATAGTGCAACCACTGGACAGAAATTGTGCTGATTGATAGCTGTTCATTGGAAGTTCCCATACCAGATACTAAGAATACACTGGCTTTTCAAGTCCAGATATCCTAGCAACCAGGTATCAGAATAGTTTGCTTTTCCCCCAGGATCTATTAAGTGTTTAAAATTGTATCTTTTTCAGCTGTTTATATGTGTGTTTCAGTTGTGTGTGTATATATGGATTAGTGTAACTAATCAAATTTCCTTTTGACAGCTGGGGAAATAGTATTGTCTCCTAATGTTTTCTATTACTGTTACAAGTGTGAATCAAATATAAACAGTAATTTTTTTAAATAAATTTATTGATTAATAATATACACAGTTCATACCTTCATCCTTTCTCTATATAATCTCCTGCACAATCTACACACTTCCGCCAAGAATTTCAAAAAAAGTTTGAGGACAAATTGTCAACCAATCGTGCACCTTGACATCTTCAATGTTTTCAAATCGTTCTCCTCCAAATGATTCTTTTAAGGGTGCAAACAAAAAATAATCACAGGAGGATAAATCTGGATTGTACGGAGGGTTGGTTGAAGATTTCCCAATATATTTTTTCCAGTTTATCCCTTGTCAAAATTGTGGTGTGCAGCCTGGTGTAATCATGGAGAAAGATGACATAATCTCTGATGAGCATTCCTCATCTTTTGTTTTGGTAGGTGACTTTTGTTAATTATAGCAACTGGCAATAGTAAGTCACATTCATCGTTTGTTGATTGTGGAGAAAATCAATGAGTCAAACTCCTCTTGAGTAAAAAACAAATCGTTGCAGGAACTTTTCTGGCTTCACTGAGTTTTGGCCTTCACTGGGCAGCCTTCATCCTTCCTTCACCACTCCTTATTCACATCTTTGACTTCGGAGTGTAATGATGGACCCATGTCTTATCGCATGTAATAATACACTTCAAAAAATCATCCCTTTCTGAAATTGATTCAGAAGTCTCTCACAGATCACCAACCTGACCTGTTTTTGATTTTCGGTCAACAACCTCGGAACTCATCGAGCCCTAATCATAGCTTATGTCAAAAATTATAGCTTATATCAAAAACTTATTATAGCTATATCATGGCTTTAGCCAAGATGATCAGTGACAATGGATTGGACATTCCCATAGCTGATACCCACTTTTGACACAATTTCTCTGATAACCAATTTTCTTCAACATCTTCAATAAGCTATTAAACGACACAGATGTTGTCAACTGTGAATCTTGATGTTGGGTGTCAATCATGACTTTTATTTTCTACACTTTCTCACCTGCCCTTAACTTAAATTGTCTGGTGTTGTCCACCAAATAGCTAGGACAGTGTAGCGTCCTCAAACTGAACCTTTAAATTAGTTAAAATATCCACAGGTTTAATGCTTTCATTAGTTAAAAAGTTTATTGTTACACATTGTCCAGCAGACAACAGAACTTTTTGCACACTCATGGGTGTACTGATGACAGAACAGAGCGAAGGAGCTAACCAAGTTGGTTCTCCCTCTCTAACACCCCCACTCCACCATCCAGCTTGGAACTGCTTGCTGCGTAAAATAGCAAAATTATCATTTAAATTTGATTCACCCTTGTATATTCATCCCTATTACTTTTATTCCACCTGTTAGGGATTAACAGGCAATCTCTACACAGTTGATATTTAAATAAGTAATGAACAGATATAGCATACCTCATAGTGAACTATTTATTTTTACATTAGGTCAATATTTATTAACATAAATAACTAACATTAAGGGCCAATAGATCAGCCAAGTAATGAATTTTTTACAAAATATATACTTTTTGTAATTAATTCTAATGTTAGAAGAATGTAAAATTGATTTCAAGAAATATGCTTCCGTAAAATAAAGTAATTTATGGATCAGATAAATAAAACTGATTACTATAAAATATAAACCTTACCTCTTAGCATTTCGCCACAAAATGCAACATATAACAACTACTACAATCAACAGTAGACACATGGTTGATACAGACCAGAAGGCAATTTGAAGCGGTTCCTTAGGTTCCCACCAAAACTGCAAAAAATGAAATAATACAATATAAGAAAAATGGAATCATTCATTTCACAACTGTTGAGTCTTGTAAAGTTTGAGTGTTTATTAACTGCTCATCAATAATAAAAGTTTGAAGTATTATCATACTTCAAACACAGCTAATATTCCACTGGTTTCTAAGCTAGATTAATTACATTTTATGAGGTCCTTAGACAGTTATATATAGTGTATTACAAGACATAGAGACAGTTTCACATAGGGCTACTATTCAAATGAGATCCTGAGATTCTGTCTGAGGCTAAAACAAGAGAGGGCTGGCCCAATTGCCATGACACTCATCCAAAGAAGAAATTAAGGATAAGAAATGGATAGGAAAAGGAAGGGGACAATAAACCAACAAAGGAAGTCTTTCTGATTAAAACATTACGTTATACTCCAAATCAATTGACAACAGTTAATCTATTGCCTCATCAATAACATTTCCCCAAAACTACCTATTATTTTTTCATAAATTAGATTACTCCTAAACCTCTTTCACCTTGAATTACAATATCTATGCATTTTGTCCTTAGTCTTCATAATCGTCTTTCATTTACTGTACTCCCTTTAACATATTGAGCATCACAACCATT